>JAHRHJ020000116.1:0-102546 GCA_019776745.2 Taxus chinensis
TGCGGTTAATTGGACCCTTGTCAACACATCGGGACCATTTTTCTAGCCGTGGGAAGATGAAAGATTATGACTTTCAAACTTTTAGGGTCAGCTTTAGGACTTCTTAAAAGGATTGCAATCCTATAAATATAGGTGTTAGGGTATCTTGAAGATATCTTGAGAGTTCAAGAGGTCTTGAGTCTTAGTGATCAAGGTTGAGTAATTGAGGTATCAATTGTGGTTTAGATGTGGTTTAACATCTTTGGCATTCTATTGTGAGTTCATAACTGAGAGAAGACTATGAGAATTGTTTTACTCTTGTTGATAATAAAATCTGTGTAAGTTCTTCGTGGACGTAGCCCACATTGGGTGAACCATGTCAAATAATGTCTTGTCTTCTTTTGTGCATTATTTATTTATGTTGTTATATTTCTAAAAGTATAATTCTGCTATATAGTTTCCTACTGCTGTGATTTGAGGAATTGTTTCCGCATATTTGTTCACTAATTCCTAACAATTGGTATTAGAGCTTTGGTGGTTTTTTTCTGAAGTGGTAAATCAAAAGGAAAGTTTAGTTTGACTGGGAGCTATGGCGGATGAGGGCAGATCGAGGGTCGAGAAGTTCAATGGGCAGAAATTTGGTTTGTGGAAGATGTAAATGGAAGATTGCTTGTATCAGAAGGACCTTCACGTTCCTTTGGCTGGAAAAGAAAAAAAACACACAACCATGTTGGATGAAGTTTAGGAATTGCTAGATAGAAAGGCGCTCAAGGAAATTTGGTTATGCCTTGCATCTTCGATTGCTTTCAACATATTGCAGGAGAAGACCACAAAAGGTCTCATGAGTGCGTTGGGGAAGTTATATGAAAAACCCTCTGCCTCTAATAAAATATTTTTGATGAAAAAGTTATTTAATATGAAGATGTCTGAGAAGGGTTATGTTGCTGATCATTTAAATGAATTTAATACGATTCTGAGTATGTTAAACTCAGTAAAAATTGACTTTGATAATGAGGTCAGGGTTTTGTTGATTTTGTGCTCCTTGCAAGATAGCTAGGACAACTCAGTTATGACTGTAAGTAATTTAGTCTCTAATAATTCAAAGCTGAAGTTTGAGTGTAATAGGTGTGATCCTAAGTGAGGAAATGCAAAGGAAGAGCACTGGAGATTCTTTTAATTCTAGAAACACTTTGATAGTGGAGAGTAGAGGGAGACAAAAGAATAGAGGGAAAGGTAACCATGGGAAGTCAAATGATCGTGGAAGGTTAAAGTCCAAGAACAAGTTAGAATGTTGGCATTGTGGGAAGGTTGGTCGTGCTAAGAAAGATTGATGGGCTCTTCGAGATAAGAAGAACAAGAACGAAGAAACTAAAGAGGTAAATGTGGCAACATGTGATGTTTGTTAGGATGCCTTAATTATTTCTTTAGATAATATTGCTGAGTCTTGGGTGTTAGATTCAGGGGCTTATTTCCATGTCACCCCACATAGACATTACTTTACTGATTTCATTCATGGATATTTTGGAAATGTATATCTTGGTGATGATAAACCATGCAACATAGTAGGGAAAGGTTGTGTTCATGTGAAAATGCAGAATGGGAACACATGGCTACTTAAAGACATCAGGCATGTGCCTAAGTTAAGGTGGAACTTGATATCAACGGATCAGCTGGGTAGTGATGGCTATACAATCAATTTTATAACAGATTCTTGGAAGGTTACCAAGGGAGCTCTTGTGGTTGCAAGATGTAAGAAAACTGATACTTTGTATTTAACCAATGGTGTTGATTATTGTAATTTAGTTGTTTTATATGGAGATGTAACTTTGTGGCACTAAAGACTCGGTCATATGAGTCATAAGGGCATGTAGATTATAAAGGACAGGTTTCTCAGATTAAAGGAGTTAGATTTGAAATTCTGTAAGGATTATGTTTATGGGAAACAGAAGTGGGTGAAATTCCTCAAGGTTGGACCTACTAGGAAGGAGGGTAAGTTGGATTTAGTGCATATAGATGTATTAGGGGCAGATAAGGTAAAATCTATTGACCGTTCATGTTATTATGTCACTTTCATTGATGATGTAACTAGAAAAGTTTGGGTATATTGCATTAGAAAGAAATCTGATGTGTTTGAAACTTTCAAAACATGGAAAGCCTTGGTTGAGAATGAAACAAGTCTCAAGTTGAAATGTCTTAGGTTAGATAATGGAGAGGAGTATGGCAGCAATGAATTTCTTGATTATTGTTCGGTAAATGGGATCCGCAAGCAAAGGATAGTTCTAAAGACTCAACAATAAAATGGAGTGTCAGAGAGGATGAACAAGACAATCATGGAGCATGCTAGGTGCATGAGGTTACATGCGAGGCTGCCACTCATGTTTTGGGTAGAATCAGTAAGGACAACTGTTTATTTGATTAATAAAGGACCCTCTATGGCCTTGGATGGAGGTATACCTAAGGAGGCTTGGTCTGGTAAGAAAATTGATTACTCATTTCTTAGAGTATTTGGATGTGAGGTATTTGTTCACATTAATAAAGATGATAGGACCAAGTTAGAGGCTAAGTCTGAGAAATGCACCTTTGTTGGATATGGTGAGGATGACTTTGGTTTCCGTGTTTGGAGTCTTAAGGACAAGAAAATATTTCGGTTTAGAGATATTGTCTTTAATGAAAAAGTCATGTATAAAGATTAGTTGTAGGAATGAGAAAGAGGAATCAAAGAAAGAATACATAGTGTTAGAGGATATTTCAGACAACAAGTTGTCCAAGGGGCCGGTTCAGGTGCAACATGTTCCGTCACAGCCAGTTCAGGAACCTACTCATTAGGAACCCCAAACTCTTGAGGTGAGAAGGTCTTCTAGGGTAAGAAGGGAACCTAAACGATTTACTCCATCTTTGAATTATTTATTGCTCACTGACAGTGGAGAGCTAGAGTGCTTTGAGGAAGCAGTGTAGGTAGATTCCAGGAAGAAGTGGGAGCCGGCCATGGAAGAAGAGAATAGATCTCTTATGGAGAACTAGACTTGGGATTTGGTGGAGCTACCCGAGGGCAAGAGATCATTGCAGAACAAGTGGGTGTATAGAATCAAAGAGGAAGATGGAGGCATGAAAAGATACAAGGCCTGGTTGGTGGTCAAGGGATTTACACAGAAGAAAGGTATAGACTTTGATGAAATTTTTTCTCCTGTTGTTAAAATGACTTCTATTAGGACTATTCTTGGTTTAGTAGTAGTAGAAGACCTGTACTTGGATCAGTTGGATGTGAAGACTACATTCCTTTATGGTGAGTTGGAGGAGGAATTATATATGCAACAGCCACAAGGTTATGAGGTTAAAGGGAAGGAGGGGTTAGTGTACAAATTGAAGAAGAGTTTGTATGGCCTGAAACAAGCTCCATGGCAGTGGTACAAGAAGTTTGACAGTTTTATGCAGGAGCAGGGTTACTACAGGTGTCACTCAGACCATTGTGTGTACATCAAGAAATTTCTTGATGGTAGTTATATTATTTTGTGCCTGTATGTGGATGATATGCTTGTTAAAGGGAAGAACATGCAAGAAATAAAGGTACTTAAGAAGCAGCTAGATGACTCCTTTGTTATGAAGGATTTGGGGGCAAAAAAAATCCTTGGTATGAGAATAACTTGGAACAGGAAGGAGAGGAAGCTGATATTATCTCAAGAAGAGTACATAAAAAAGGTCTTGGAGAGGTTTAATATGTAGGATGTTAAATCGGTTGGTACTCCTTTGGAAAGTCACTTTAAATTATCAAAGGAGAAGAGTCCCAAAACTAAGGAGGATAGAATCCAAATGTCTAGGGTACCGTACTCATCAATGGTTGGTAGCTTGATGTATGCTATGGTATGCACTAGGTGTGACATTGCCCATACAATGGGAGCAGTGAGTAGGTTTATGAGTGATCCAGGTAGAGAGCACTGATAGGCAGTGAAGTGGATCCTTCGGTATTTGAGAGGTACCATGGGAGCAACATTGTGTTTCGGTGGATCAGACACTACATTGTATGGCTATGTAGATTCGGACATGGCAGGAGATCTGGAAAACAAGAGGAGCATGATAGGTTATGTATTTATGGATGGTGATACAACAATGAGATATAATTCATGGTTACAAAAGGTTGTGGCTTTACCAACCACAGAGGCTAAGTATGTTGCTACCACAGAGGAAAATAAGGAGATGATTTGGCTACAACAGTTTCTTGATGAGTTGGGTCATAAGCAGGAAGATGGGAGACTACATAGTGATAGTCAGATCGCTATTTATTTGGCGAAGATCTCTGCTTTCCACTCTAGGAGGAAGCACATTCAGCTGAGATATCATTTCATCAGGGCAACTTTGGAAGAAGATAAGTTAAAGATGGAAAAGATTCATACTAGTCAGAATCCTGTAGATATGATGACCAATGTGGTCACAAGGGAGAAGTTGAAGTTGTGTTCAACTTTGATTGGCCTTCATGGTTGATAATGAAGGGTTGAGAACTTTGCTAAGTGGAAACAATATCCAAGTGGGAGATTGTTGGGGTGTGGAGCCTGTTTTTTGGTCTTCTGGAATTAGTATTGAAGTGTTAGAGTTTGAGTAGTTAAGTTTGGAGACTTCAGGAGTATTATGTAGTTGTATGCTGTGATGTTGCTGTTAAGTTACTGTTAATTGGCTGTCAACGTCGTGACAGTTTTTCCAGCCATGGGAAGATGAAAGATTATGACTTTCAAACTTCTAGGGTTGGCTTTAGGACTTCTTAAAAGGATTGTAATCCTATAAATAGAGGTGTTAGGGTATCTTGAAGATATCTTGAGAGATTAAGAGGTCTTGAGTCTTAGTGATCAAGGTTGAGCAATTGAGGTATCAATTGTGGTTTAGATGTGGTTTAACATCTTTGGAATTCTGTTGTGAGTTCATAACTGAGAGAAGACTGTGAGAGTTGTTTTACTCTCGTTGATAATAAAATCTGAGCAAGTTCTTGGTGGACGTAGCCCACATTGGATGAACCACATTAAATCCTGTCTTGTCTTCTTTTGTGCATTATTTATTTATGTTGTTATATTTCTGTAAGTATAATTATGCTATATAGTTTCCTCATCTCAAAAATCAACATGGGTTCAATAGGATTCCATACGATCCTAATCTCTATCTCAAAAATCAAGGGGGGAGATAGTGATTTTTGTAGTATATATCAATGATCTAGTCATCACTAGAGGATCAATGAAGATAATTAAGTTAATAAAGAAAGATCTAACATGATCATTTGACATGAATGATCTTAGGATTATGTATTATTGTCTTAGACTCGAAGTTTGACAAAGATAAAATCATATCTTTGTATCACAATTGAAGTATGCCAAGACAACACTCCGGAATTTCAATATGATAGATTGTAAGCTAATTTCCACACCTATGGAAACAAGACTTAAAATGTCTTGAACAGATCCATGACCACAAGTAAATGCAACTCTCTATCGACAATTGATCGGGAGTCTCATCTACTTGACTTACACTAGGACGTATATAAGCTATGCAGTCAACTATTTTTCACTGTTTACACAAGAACCAAGGGTTTCTCACTAGAAATTAGTAAAGTAGATATTGAGGTATGTTAGAGGAACTATGGACTATGGCCTAGAATATAATAAGAGTGATAACTTCTTCTTGATGGGATATTCAGATTTAGATCATGCCGGAAACATAGATGATGGGAAATCCACTTCAAGATTTGTATTATTTTTTATGATCTAGACCAATATCATGGGGGAGTAAGAAGCAAAATTTTGTTTCAAGGTCCTCCAAAGAATCAGAATATCACGTAGCAGGTGGATCTATCTATGAAGTGATATGGATTTGACATATACTTTAAGGATTATGAATACCATATAAAGATCCAACTATCCTACATGTTGATAATGAAGGAGTAGTAAAACTTGTTCGGAATCCAGTTTTTATGAGTGCTAACCAAACACATTGAGGTGCATGTACATTTCATTTGTGAACATGTTTAGAATAACATCCATCTCCAATATTTCCTAATATATATGCAACATGCAGATGTCTTCACAAAGTGAATTGCTCAAGAAACATTTGAGGGCTTTAGAGAATTTATCTCTTGTTCACTTGAAACCATGTTGAATTAAGGGGGGAATGTTAGAAATAAATTATAGCTTAATTCATCATTAGGTTATATTTGAATAAATGTTATAAGTTAAAGTAACTACTTTTTTTACTTTAACTTAAAGTTAATAGATGTTAGTTTTCATTAGTTGTTAGTTAACTATGTGTAGGGGTGAGTGCATGGAAATGGGGGACTAAAAGGGGGTCAAAAGTGGCCACATTTTCCCTCAAATTGGAAAAACGTGAACTTCATCTAATAATTTGACATGCATATGCTCAAATTTAACAATGGGATAAGAATAAGAAATGTAGTGCTCATAATCTAGTTTATAAAGTACTTTTTTTTTTAAAATGGTGGAGATTAAGAAGGTCAAATGTACAAAGTGTGTCTATTTTTGTGTCAAAAAGATAAAAAACCTATTATGTGTGTGCCCCCCTGCCAATTTTTTGAGCTCTATAAATTATTTTTCAAATCCCTTCAGTAGAAAGTTAGCTAAGACCATGTATGACATCCCAATATTTTTTCATAATTTTTTGTTGAATATATAAATTTTTACCAATTTTCAAAGTGCACTCATCACGAAAAGGAAATATTTGTGTGCACATCCCCGTAATTTTGAAAAAATTGTCATTTTTAATGCGTGTAGAATGAAGTTTAAGTGGAGCAGGTCTCAAGTTGAAATGTCTCAGGTCGGATAATGGAGGGGAGTATTGCAGTAATGAATTTCTTGATTACTGTTTGGTAAATGGGATCTGCAGGCAAAGAACAGTTCCAAATACTCCACAGAAAAATGGAGTGTCAGAGAGAATGGACATGACAATCATGGATCGTGCTAGGTGCATGAGGTTACATGTAGGGCTGTCACTCATGTTTTGGGTGGAAGCGGTGAGCACAACTGTTTATCTGATTAACAGAGGACCCTCTATGGCTTTGGATAGAGGTACACCTGTGGAGGTTTGGTCTGGTAAGATAATTGATTACTCATTTCTTAGATTATTTGGATGTGAGGTATTTGTTCACATTGATAAAGATGATAGGACCAAGTTAGAGGCTAAGTCTGAGAAATGCACCTTTGTTGGATATGGTGAGGATGACTTTGGTTTCTGTGTTTGGAGTCTTAAGGATAAGAAAATATTTTGGTCTAGAGATATTGTCTTTAATGAAAAAGTCATGTATAAAGATCAATTACAGGAACAAAAAGAAGAATCAAAGAAAGAATACACAATGTTAGAGGACATTGTAGATAGAAAGGTGTCCAATGGGCCGGTTCAGGTGCAGCATGTTCCGACACATCCAGTTTAGGAACCTACTCATCAGGAACCCCAAACTCCTGAGGTGAGAAGGTCTTCTAGGGTAAGAAGGGAACCTGAACGATTTACTCCATCTTTGAATTATTTATTTCTCACTGACAGTGGAGAGCCAGAGTGCTTTGAGGAAGCAGTGCAGGTGGATGCCAGGAAGAAGTGGGAGCAGCCATGGATGAAGAGCATAGATCTCTTATGGAAAACCAGACTTGGGATCTGGTGGAGCTACCTGAGGGCAAGAGAGCATTGCAGAACAAGTGGGTGTATAGAATCAAAGAGGAAGATGGAGGCAGGAAAAGATACAAGGCCCAGTTGGTGGTCAAGGGATTTACACAGAAGAAAGGTATAATTTGATGAATTTTTTTCTCTTATTGTTAAAATGACTTCTATTAGAATTGTTCTTGGTTTAGTAGTATTAAAAGACCTACACTTATAGAAGTTGGATGTGAATACTGCATTACTTCATGGTGATTTGGAGGAGGAATTGTATATGCAGTAGCCGTGCAAGGTTATGAGGTCAAAGGGAAGGAGAGGTTAGTGTGCAAATTGAAGAAGAGCTTGTATGGTCTGAAACAAGCTCCACGGTAGTGGTACAAGAAGTTTGATAGTTTTATGTAGGAGCAGGATTACTCCAGGTGTCACTCAGACCATTGGGTGTACATCAAGAAGTTTCTGGATGGTAGTTATATTATTTTGTGCCTGTATGTGGATGATATGCTTGTTGCAGGGAAGAACATGCTAGGAAATAAAGGTACTCAAGAAGCACGCTAGGTGACTCCTTTGCTATGAAGGATTTGGGGTAGCAGAAAAAACAAATCCTTGGTATGAGAATAACTTGGAATAGGAAGGAGAGGAAGTTGGTGTTATCTTAAGAAGAGTACATAAAGAAGGTCTTGGAGAGGTTTAGTATGCAGGATGCTAAACCGGTTAGTACCCCTTTGGTAGGTCACTTTAAATTATCAAAGGAGTAGAGTCCTAAGACTGAGGAGGATAAAATCCAGATGTCTAGGGTACCATACTCATCAGTAGTTGGTAGCTTGATGTATGCTATGGTATGCACTAGGCCTGACATTTCCCATGTAGTGGGAGTAGTGAGTAGGTTTATGAGTGATCCAGGTAGAGAGCACTAGTAGGCAGTGAAGTGGATCCTTTGGTATTTGAGAGGGACCATGGGAGCAACATTTTGTTTCAGTGGATCAGACACTACATTGTGTGGTTATGTAGATTCGGACATGGTAGGAGATTTGGATAGCAGGAGGAGCACAACAGGTTATGTATTTACGGTTGGTGATACAACATTGAGTTGGATTTCATGGTTACAAAAGGTTGTGGCTTTGTCAACCATAGAGGCTGAGTATGTTGCTGCCATAGAGGCAAGCAAGGAGATGATTTGGCTACAACAGTTGCTTGATGAGTTGGGTCATAAGCAGGAAGTTGGGAGACTACACAGTGATAGTCAGAGCGTTATTCATTTAGCGAAGAACTCTGCTTTTCACTCTAGGACGAAGCACATTCAGCTGAGATATCATTTCATCAGGGTAACTTTGGAAGAAGATAAGTTGAAGTTGGAAAAGATTCATACCAGTCAGAATCCTGCGGATATGATGACCAAGGCGGTCACAAGGGAGAAGTTGAAGTTGTGTTCAACTTTGATTGGCCTTCATGGTTGATAATGAAGGGTTGAGAACTTTGCTCAGTAGGAACAGTCTCCAAGTGGGAGATTGTTAGGGTGTGGAGGCTATTTTTTGGTCTTCTCAAATCAATATTGAAGTGTGGAGTTCAAATTAGGAAGATGGAATGTCATGACTATTTATTTTACAGCTGTGGGAAGATGAAAGGTCATGACAGCTTCTATTTTTCCAGCCATGGGAAGATGAAAGGTCATGACTTTCAAACTTCTAGGGTCAGCTTTTGGACTTCTTAAAGGATTGTAATCCTATAAATAGAGTTGTTAGGGTATCTTGAAGATATCTTATATGCTCAAGAGGTCTTGAGTCTTAGTGATCAAGAGGTGATCAAGGTTAAGAAATTGGGTGTCAATGTGTTTGATGTTTAACATCTTTGGAATTCTGTTGTGAGTTCATAACTGAGAGAATACTGTGAGAGTTGTTTTACTCTTGTTGATAATAAAATTTGAGAAAGTTCTGGGTAGCCCACATTGGGTGAACCACATTAAATCTTGTCTTGTCTTCTTTTGTGCATTATTTATTTATGTTGTTATATTTCTGCATGTATTTTTTTGCTATATAGTTTCCTACTGTTGTGATTTGAGGAATTTTTTCCGCATATTTGTTCTCTAACTCCTAACATTAAGCAAGTTACTGTAAGTTTGATACACAAATTTTCAACACATAATGACATTTGCATGGGACATCTATAAGGTTTGAGAGTTACCCCTTCACAAGGATTAAATCATTTCAACATTCACAGGAAATCACATTCGCTCTGATACCAAATAGAAAACTATGGATTAGTTTAACATAGAAAATATTGATCTCGTAACCTTCATTATTTTTCACCAACATAGATTGCTCATTTATAGGTAATATGAAGTCCTATAAGGGTTTTGAGGAGAGATAAAACCACTCTAATAAATATATACGAGTTGTTTCATACATATCACCATACTAATCAACATTTAACCCATACTTGTGAGTTGTTATACCACAACATTATGGATAAACTTATCTAATAATTTTATACCTAAAGTATAATGAGAGTACATAATAATATAATTTTCCTAACACAGCTTTTGCACTTCAGAGAGGATGGTACCAATGACATATGTATTATAATATTGTTACTTTTATCCATATAGGGAGGTATCTAGATTCAGGGGGATAGAGTGTTACATCTCATTATGGTCACAAAATATTTTAAATCCACATAATACCATTCAAAAATATCTATGTATCTACTTTGGCAACACCCCAACATTTATTTTCTAGGGAGAACAAAGAATTTCTAATGGTTTAACACTTGTTGGATGATTATTTAATGCCAATGTTCACATGTTCTGTGTTAAAGAGTACTCAGACTCATATCAACACTTATTTGAAAAAAGCAGTCATGTATGTCAAACAATTCATAATAGGGACACTAGTAAGATAATAAATTTGAAACCCTAAGTGCAAGAGAGAGGGTATGAGATACTTAATTGATTTCATAAAATGAATTTTGCAGGTCACAAGATGTTCTAATTTCACCTTTGATCACCTTGTATTCACTACTTGATCCACAAGAATTCACCTGAAACCTACAAAGAGAAAGAGCACCTGCAAAACCCCAAAACACATCAAATCCTAAAAAGAAAAAGATGCAAATGGGGATTCAGACTGACCCCGGTGGTCACTCGACTGAGTGAACTTACGATCTGGGTGTTGCACTACATTTCAAACTCCATGTAGTTCTATGTGTGTGTGTAGAATTGTGCCCTAGGTGGCTCTTGTGCAAGATGCACTTGAATAGTGAGCAATAGCTAGATGTAGAAAATGTAGATAGATGTGTGCATGGAAAAATGAACTTCCCCTCCTATGAAGTGTATGTAGAAGAATAATGCAGTCCCTTGTCCCTTGAATGGATGCTAGATGGATGTTTTGAATGCTCTTGTAATGCCTTTGGATGCAACCTTAGGTGATGATAGTAGATGCTTAGTGCTTGGTCCTTTATTATGGTCACATAGCTTTGTATTTATATGATTCCCTTGTTTGAATTTTGTAATTAACCACTAAAAGGATGACCATAAGAAAATAAGATGCCCAACAGCTAGAAAGGACCCAAAAGATGTGAGCAAGATACAAAGAGGTTGGGGGCACCCAGAGGGGATGGGGGCACCTGGGCTGGCGTCCTGGCTGGGCGCTGGTGTCTAGACTCAAAAAAATGAAGTGTCAAAAGTCAGACTGGGAAAGAAGGTGTGTAAGACCAAGAAGGAAACCAGAAAGAAAGAAAAGAGGCCAAAGACAGTGGTCAATTAGTACTTTTCTTGCTTAGGAATCATATGAATAGTGGTATGTGATCAGGACCTAGAAATATACCCAAAGTGTGTGATTTAGTGTCTACATTTTCCCCCACTTTATGTTGTTGAGTGAATGCTTGATAACATAAAGTAGATAAGAGATGTGTACCTGATAACCATGTAGATCGATGGTGAAAAGCATGCCGAGGAGACAAGAAAAAGTGTGGAGTGATAAAAATATGAAGCGTGGAAGCTAGAGAAGAGGAAGTGAAAATGACCCTAGGGGTGAAAGCGTATGTGTATATGTCATGTTGTACCTTTTTTTGATGTTGCTTGATGCTTGATGATGTGACTGTTACTTCCCATAAGGATGGACCTACAAAAGAGAAGAGAAAATGAGTAGTCAAATATGTGTATATGAAAAATTTGATCCAAACATGTAAAAAGTATGTAAAAGTATGTAAAAATGTGAAAAGGAACATGTGCACCTGATCCTTGATGAGTGAAAGAGATAGAAAGGATCCTAAAATGTTGTAGAAGAATGATTTTTTGTTGATCTCAGCCAAGAATGAGTTTTTTGGGTGATCTCATGCCAATTGCCAAGTGTGAGTTTTTTGGGTGATCTCACGCCAGTGCAGAAGAAGTGTAGGGAGAAAGGTCTAGTGTTATTCTCCAACCTTTGACTACTTCCTGAAGTTTAAACACCACTGCAGATGGTGTGTTCAAATCTGATCCATTCTGATCCAGTTCAATCCAATGTGAAAATAGAAAAAAGGTGAAATGCATGCATGTTGATGTGCTGAAGGATTGTGCCTGTCCTGTAAAAGTGTTGTGTAAACTACTGTGAAAATTGTGCCAAACTGAGAAAAATGTGTAACTCCCCCTGGTCATAGGCACCCAGGAAGGGTCAGGGGCACCCAAGGCACTACATGTCTGTGTCTGGGTGCTGGTGTCTGTGATGTGGTGAAAACCCAAGTCAGATTCTGGCCATTTTTGAGACTGAAGACTGTGTTGTACCGGTATTGAACTATGTTGTACTGTGACTGTGAACTGTTGTATGGGGTGACTGATTCACCCAATGATGCCCCCCTCATTTGGGGTGCATGTGATGTTGCAAGGAGTATGTGGCCCAAAGGAGGACCAGATGCTAAACTGAAAATGAAGCCCTACATAGGGGGGAGGGAGTGTGCTTGGTAGAAACCAAGGCACATGCAAACAAAGTGGCTAGAAAACAAGTGTTAGTGCAAACAAGACAAATATGCATATAGAAGACAATATGTAAGCCATCAAACAAGAAGACAATGTATACCATGAAAAGTGGGTTGCAAACATGGGACATCACTCACAATGTTGCAAGACAATTGAGGCCGAAGTGGCCAAAAGCATACAGTGTGCACACAAGACAAAGGGAAAAGCCACAAACAATGGCATACAATGGAAAACAATGAAAACAAGAAAAAAACAAGTAACAGACAACCATGGTAGCAAATAGTTCCTGCAAAAAAATGTTGCATACGAAGAACTCGTTAGCATGTTATAAATATAAATAGTATGTCAAAGCATGTATGATCCTGATATAGTAGTGTGCTAGTATGAATAGGAAAGTAGTATAAAATGAAACAATAACACTTGTGATGTGTACGAAAGTAGATGCCCCCAGGAGCCATTGTGGGACTGGTAAGAGGTACAATGCCAAGCATCCATGTTGCGTGTAATGATCTGTGTAAAGTCTGCATTCACAACTAGAAGGCAAGTGAATGTGCATGTGTATATAGAAAAGATAATGACATAGGAAATATCTAACATAGTAAGCAAAGTGTACATGCGAGTATAAGTAAGCAAGAACAATGTGCAACCAAGATATGCAGTATGTTGTGAGTGTGAATGGAATGGAATGAAATGTGAGTGTGATAGGAGAAGCATGCCCCTTGAGAGAGTGTGAATGAGTATGCATGAGATGAGTTTCATTTATAAAATTCCCCTCAACAGTCAAGAATGAACCATAGAACAAGAGTACATCATCCAAAAATGGTTTGAATAGTGTGCTAGAAGGATATGCTCATCAAAGCGTAGAGCGTAGAGAGTGAGTGAGTGAGTGTGGTGAGGTTCATTTCAGATTTAGACCCTCAACAGTCGAGTATGAACCATGGAACTAGAGTGTGTCATAGGGAAGTGTGTTGTGATGAATGTGTGCTAGAAAGATGTGTCATGAATGTGAGTGTGAAATGTGTATGTGTGTATGATGTGAGGTTCATGAATGTAGTGAGCCCTCAACAGTCAAGTGTGAACCATAGCACAAGAGTGTGTCATCGGGTAATGATAGTACAAATGTATCAAGATGTGCAAGATGTGTGTGAAAGACTAGATGTGAAGTGTAGAGTGAAAAGTAGAAATGTGAGACACCTAATAATGCTAAAAGAGGGGAGAATAAGCATGATGCCCCCCCAAGTGTGTGATGGTAAGTATGTTATCTGATAAAAGTGGAAGATGATGGTCCTCCACCTGATGCTGCTTATGGAGATAAAGGTGTGTGACCATGCTCTAAGATCTGAGATAAGTGTGAGACAAATGATGTATGAGTGAATGAGACTATGTATCAATGGAAATGAGGTCCTCCACCTATGTGAGGATGATAAAGGTGATGTGAGAATGCTCACCTATGTGAATGAGACCTGATGCATGAGAGATAAAGGTGATGACACCTATGTGAGGAGAGACACATGATGAGGTGATGAACACCTATGTGAAGGAGACCTGCGGAGGTGATGAAAAACTATGTGAAGGAGAGCATGGAGGTGATGAACACCTATGTGAAGGAGATCATGGAGGTGATGAAAACCTATGTGAATGAAAATGAGGAGGTGATGTATACCTATGTGAAGGAGCCATCTGAGTGGTGGACCTAGACTGATGAGATGGACTAGTAGACCTGATGAGACTGAGTAGGCCATGTGTGCACGAATAGGCGAGCTAGGAGAAGATTGTGCTTTAGATTTGAGAGGTCATGGGGACCTAGATGCTCTAGCGAGTGCAATGGAAACCTCAAGAGGAGGTTGTGGCCATGGTGTGGATGGTGGAACACCATTGATAGTAATGACTTTCTTGTTGTGAATGAATTTAGACACAAGTGATTCATGGAGATGATAGCCTGAGTTGCATGGAGCCAGGGAAGACCTAAGAGCATGTCACACCCTTTGACTGAAGGTGCCACAAGAAAAGGCACAAGCATGGTAAGAGGACCAACAATAACTGGAAGCTTGACATAACCATATGATTTAGGAACTGGATATGAAATTTGTGAGAGTGGATAACTGATAGCAACAAGAAGTGCAATAGAACATGCACTTATGTGAAATGATGGATCAACCATAGTGTTATTGATAGAAATAGATCCAATAGAAGCATTGATATGTAATGTATCAGAAGAGAATGTAGCATGATAGTCATGATCAGAAAATGCAATGACTAGTGGAGATGCCTCAGCATGAGCAACTAGAAAATCAAGAGCCCCCGATGCAGGAGGAGGCATTGCATGATATGTATGATTGGTTGAAGAGTCACCTGTTTGTTGTCATGTTTTGGAAGAGGATTGTTGAAGATCTTGAGCTTGTGATTTTCATTGACTGGTGCAGAAGTTATAGGCTAGGAAGCTCAATTGCATTATTATTTATAAGATCTTGAATAAGATTTTGAAGTTTGAAACATTGATCTGTAGAATGCCCAATGCATTGATGATAGTCACATCTGAAATTTTCATTGTAATTATGACCTTTAGGATGAGATGGGTCCAGATTGAGTGGAGGAGGAAGCGTAATAAGATTTCTCTCAATGAGTTGTGGCAATAGAATATGTGGAGCAATAGGAATTTAGTAAATGTACGCTTAGGTGGTTTCCATTGAAGCTTTTCAGGATTAGATACAACATTGACAGTAGCTTTAGCTTCAGTAGGTTTTGTAGATGGCTTGAAAGTTGATTTACTTTGAAAGCACGTAGAAGATGAAGCTTGCTCATGATACTTAAGCTTTCCTATAGATAATAGTTTAGTTTTGTGTAGCTTAAGAGTATGACATAAATGATCAAATGATGGAGATGTCTCAAAGATAACACTCTCCTGGAGAGGTGGTAATAGACTTTGGACAAATAAATCTTGAAGTTCAGAGTCTGCAAGCACATTAGACATCTTAGCTAAGTTGTTCTTATATCACAAGACATAATCCACTAGATGTTCATTAGATCCTTGTTTAAGTTGTGTGAGTTGAGCATAGGATATCTTAGAGCTGATATTAATAGAGAAATGAGTGAGAAAAGCATCAGCTAAATGCGTAAAATATGTTACCGAGTGGACAGGTAGATCATAGAACCAACACATTGCATAATCTTGAAGACTTCGAGGAAAGAGCTTTGCTAGTAAAGTGTGATCATCCACATAATCTAGACATGCTACATGAAATGCTCAGAGATGCTCTTGAGGGTCACCATGGCCTTTGAAAATGGGTAGCTTGGGAGTGATGAAATTAAGAGGAAGTGCACAAGTGGAAATGGTGGGTGCAAAAGGAGTATGAAGTAGTAATGTGGAATCCAGAGATGGAGATGCATGAGAAGTGGCCAATTGAAGTTGACAAATTTGAGTTTGCAAATCCTGATATAAAGAAGTTAAATCAGGTGTATTTGAAGAAGCATTAGGTTGTGCATTAGAATCTTTAGATGGAATGATGGGAGCGGTAGTAGTGAGAATGGAAGTAGGAATATGAAGGGGTTGGGTGGAGGCCATGGAAATGAGGAAGAACTGACAAGAGGTGTTGAAGCAACATCATGAGAGTTTTTAGCAGCAATCAAAGCATGAAGAATATGTGGAAGATGAGCAGGATTATCACACAAAGCTTGATGAAAATTTGTGAGCTTGTCTAATTGTTCTTGATCAACATTTGTGTCTTCATCATATGAGTGCTCACTATCAGATGCTTCAATGTTTTTGAGAGGAACTTGTTGAGAGTTAGTGAATGGATTATCAATTTCAGCCATTGATTTAGAAACCCTATGGGAAGATGGAGGAAGCTCGAGATGCTCAAAAGACCCAAAATGACCACTACGGGTGATGGGCATAAGAAGAAAACCCTAGAAAGAAGGTTGGAAATCGAGTGACGGGTTCACCAAATGATTAAGAAATATTGAAATAAATAAATGTTAAATCTAATTAAGTCACAAGAAATGATATAGCAATAAAGTACAGATTTAACACAAGCAAGTAAGCTAATAAATTTGAAACCCTAAGTGCAAGAGAAGGGATAAGATACTTAGCTGATTTCACAATAATCTAGAAGTTTTGCTGAGATGGAAAATTGATGGAACAGAGAAAGCAGAGTGTTGCAACGAGCCCAAAAAATTGTGCAGAACTGTCAAGAAATGTCTGGGACTAGGGGCACCTGGACAGGGTCAGGGGTGCCTGGGGTGCTGTAGACCTCCTCTGGGTGCCTGTGACTGCTCAAACCTCAGAAACTCAATTTTTTACAGTGTCACGAGATGTTCGTTGGATGTTTCTTTAGTCACCTATGTATGTCACACTATGATCATCGTTGAATTCACCTATGAAACCTGCAAAGAAGAAAGAGCACCTGCAAAACCCCAAAACACATCAAATCCTAAAAATAAAAAGATGCAAATGGGGAGTCAGACTGACCCCGTGGTCACCCGACTGAGTGAACTTACGATCCAGGTGTTGCACTACATTTCAGACTCCATGTAGTTTTGTGTGTGTGTGTGGAATTGTGCCCTAGGTGGCTCTTGTGCAAGATGCACTTGATAGCGAGCAATAGCTAGATGTAGAAAATGTAGATAGATGTGTGCATGGAAAAATGAACTTCCCCTCCTATGAAGTGTATGCAGAAGAATGCAGTCCCTTGTCCCTTGAATGATGCTAGATGGATGTTTTGATGCTCTTGTAATGCCTTTGGATGCAACCTTAGGTGATGATAGTAGATGCTTAGTGCTTGGTCCTTTATTATGGTCACATAGCTTTGTATTTATATGATTCCCTTGTTTGAATTTTGTAATTAACCACTAAAAGTCCACCCCATAAGAAAATAAGATGCCCAAAATGGCTAGAAAGGACCCAAAATATGTGAGCAAGATACAAAGAGGTTGGGGGCACCCAGAGGGGATGGGGGCGCCTGACCGCTGGCGTCCTGGCTGGGTGCTGGTGTCCAGACTCAAAAAAACTGAAGTGTCAAAAGTCAGACTGGGAAAGAAGGTGTGTAAGACCAAGAAGGAAACTAGAAAGAAAGCAAAGAGGCCAAAGACAGTGGTCAATTAGTACTTTTCTTGCTTAGGAATCATATGAATAGCACATTATACTTGTTGTTGATATCACTTGATGATGTTGATGATGTGATTGTTGCTTCCCAAAGACGGACCTGCAAAAGAGAAGAGTCAAAAGAGTACTCAAAGTCGTGTATGTGAAAAATTCAATTCAACTGTGTAAAAAACATGTAAAAGTGTGTAAAATGTGAAAAGGTACACGTGCACTTGATCTATGATGAGTGAGTGAGTTTAGAAAGATCCTGAAACATGTTGTAGGGAAGAAAAAGTTTTTTGGGTGATCTCATGTCAAGAATGAGTTTTTTAGGTGATCTCACACCAACTGCTCCATTAGTTAACAAATATAAAGATCATATTCATTCATGAACATGCAAGTGTCATGACATGTTTCTTCAAACAAGATGTTGGATTTAGGATCATCTAACTTTATCACTGTATATTTTGAATTACCTTCCGATATTAATCTCTTCTTGACTCCCTTTATTGGAATATTTGTATATGACCAATCCATTTGAATCTCACCCCCTAAGTATTTACAAAAGTTACAACTCAGTAACATTCCATGTGAGGTTGGAATGTCATCCACTAAGATGGTTATGTTAACCTGCTTATCCATATAGGCAACCACAACTACCTAAGCACCTTTTATTTGTCCACCCAATGGTTTCTATGGAGAAGTGATGAGTAAATGTTTTTGTAAGGGCGATCCCGAGAGCATGTGCAAACATGGTGGGCATTACATTATCAAAATATTTGGAATCAATTATGTAATTTAAGAGTTTAAAACCAATGATAAGAAAATATACATAAAAAGGTTCAATATTTCTAGATGAAGATGAGGTTCAGAGTCGTATTTTTATATGAAACATAATACTTGGGACAAGGAAATAAATTCCCTTGGAGAATGATTTGGTAGGCACAAAAATTTTACTCTTGATGAACCTAACCAGCCTATTAAATTGTTTTAGATTGGCCTATAAGTATTATACCTTTAACATTTGTATCATATACCTTTTTACATGATCGAAAATATCAAAGGAGTGTATAGACGAGGAAGAGGAATAAGACGCTTTAGGACTTGATTTTACATTATTTGACATGTATTAGTGTTAGGAACACTAGAGGTAGGTAGAGAGGGTGTAATAATTTCCTTTTTCTTAGGGATTTTATCCTTTGGTTGAATAGGTGAAGGAGTACCCATTTAAGTAATGAATGGTATATGTTTATGGGTCTCATTTTCTCTCGCATTCTCTATTAGATTTTTAGTCTCTTTCTTTTGATCCTATAATTTAGTGAAAACACTAAAAAAATTGTTATTCATTTTAGAAAATATATAATATGATTCACCTTCATCAGATTTATATTACATGTATCCAATATTAGAGTCACCATCTGATTCCTCGATTTCTTCATCTATGTACATGACATTGCGATGTTCATCATCTTCTTCCCCTAATTATTTTCTAAACTTTATATCTTGAATTTACTGACAAAAAGCTACAATAATTGGAGTTACTTTATTAGACAACATTTTTTTTTTGTGCAAATAATTGATTACAATTACATGTCCTAGAATTACAAAAATTTATTCTTGGTATATCTTTGTATGTAGCAACAAGTGAGTCCTAAGCCATTTTTTCTTTAGAGTAAGCAGATGATTTTCTAGTTTTTTAACCAATGAATTTGTTGTACTTTCTACAGAATGTTAACCTTTACCTTTAGAATATTCCTTTCTCAACTTTCCAACAGTGATTAAATCATCTTCAACTTTGGTTGCCAATGCTTCCAAATCAACTATTTGTGATCTTCTGAGAATAAACCCAACATCAGGTAGTTAAGCATTAATTAAGAAACATTTATTACTTTCGAAGATAGGAGTAGCATTAGGAGGAATCTTAAGTAGGTGTATGTTAAAATCAATAACAAACTCCCTCATAGGGCCATGAGGTTCATTCTTCATTTGTGTTAGTTATGTTAAAAGGGCATGTACATATTTAGCTAGCTTAAAATTGTCTTCAAATTTTCTACACATGGTAGCCTAATTGGTGATTGTATGTGATGTTATAAGATATAACCATTCTCCTAACCCTTTTTAAAGTGTTTCCATAAATAGTCAAACTGTTACATCTTCATGTTTTTCTCCCAACACTCTGCATGCAATAAAATATGTAACAATATGTTCATCAGGATATTGTTTTTTGTCTTTCAATTTTGGGAAGTTATTCCTTGAGCCTATAGGAATCCAATGTATTGGTTCAACCAAATATGGTGGCCTAATAGTGGGTCCCCAAATTACCATTTCCATTGTAGGGAATAACACGTGCAAGAGAATATCAATTTTACTCAAGTTAAGATCTTCAATTATGTTTGTCCTTCTTTGAGATATTTTTGTCCAGTAGATGAGTATATTACTTGCATATATTCTATTTCTCCTTTCCGAGGAAGAGTGAACTTGTATTCTCCTTGAATCTTGAAGGTTGATTCTGTGAATCCCTTGTGCTTTTTTGATGCGTATAAATATGCTTATATCAACTTATAGTAAATATTTTTGTAATAGCAAATATTACACATTGAAATATAAACAATGAGAAAACTAATATTTTAGGTGGACAAACAACAATTTTATATACTCTTTAATGCTTGTTTTGAATCCTTTGAGTGTTCAAAATTACTCTCTTTAAGAATTCACACGGTCGTCATCTTCTTCTAAAATTGATTCTACTTGATGGAAGTGATTTTCACTTGAATGATTCCTCTAAATGCAATTTCTTAGATCAGTGGAAATATCCTCCTATGTATCTTGTAACAAAGCAATATTGGGTTGTTAGATGGGACCAAGTCTAAGAGGATGAAGATTACTGGTGATAGGCATATTGAGGGCAGATACAACAAAAAATTTGATTCAATATGGGTAAACATGTGTGTATGAAATATTCCCCAGCAGAGTTGTCAAAAATTGTTAGAAAAATATTTTGTTACACACAAACTATGGAATTTTAACAACATTTTTACAAGACAAAGTCCCTTCCTTATTATATAGGGATGCACACTTTATTAAAAAATAAAAATGCATAAAAAACATGTATACAAAATTTATATTAAACTATCTTTGAGGGTTTAGGAGTTCATCCCAAAATATTATTATTCTCAAGAACAGAAATATAGATGAGAAGGAATGAAGGAAAGAATTTGATCACGAATATAATAAAGAAAGGAGGATAGGGAATAACACGAGAATTTAGTTAACGAAAATGACAATCCACTAATTTTATTTTTGGAAACACAAGGGTTAATTATGTATTTGACATAAGAACGAGTAATAATCAAACTATTAAGAAACACCACAAGGTTTGAATATCTCTATTTATTCTCTTGCTTTAAAATGTTGAATATAAAGCTTCTAAAATCTCTATTATCTAGAATTTTAATTCCCTTATAATGATTTGATAAGAAATATTTATAGGAAATGATTTCCTATTTTATAGCTACATGTATGGAAGAAAAAGTCAATTTTTCTAATACTAAAAAATTACACTTTGATAAAGTCCATTTGCACGTGCATGGGAGACAAAAGTCAAAATTTATAGGAACTCTATAAATTCAAAAAATTATTTTGTAACTCACAAAATGGAATGCACAATTTCATAATGATAAAAATACATGATATTAGAATTTCACATTCAACTCGACCAAAATTGTTGTAAATCACAGGTCCTCTTTTTTATAACTGATTTCTAACATATGATTTCACATCAATAGCTTTCTCCTTTGTTGACATGCATCAAAAATTGAGATTATATCCTTAATTCGATCTTCATATGGACCATTAATGTACATATGCCTTACCTGAAACTTCATTTCAACGTCAACCATGCATGTGGGAACTTTATAGAGCATTCTAAATTGTTTGGTTGTTTTATCAAAAGTATTTTGATATTTGAAAAACCATATGATAAAGTCAAAATTAAATGCAGAACCTAGTGTTGACTGTTTCTTCACTAATCATTTCAACTAATTTATGGTTTCTTGGGCTACACATGAGAGTTATTGGTCATCACAAAGAAAACAAGGAATCCCTTCATTGACATCCATAATATCATGTGTTGCATCAATTCCTTCATTCTGGACTCTCTAATTTTCTCAACAACTTCTTAAAAGATCTTAATCCTAAACTTTGTTGCACCTAGGATCTTTGTTTGATCCTATCATTGTTTTGTTCTCAAGATGCTTTCTATCATTAGAGTATTCGTGTTGAAAATTTAAAAATATTCCATTTTAGGAAAGTATTAACTTAATAAGTTGATTTCGGATTAAAATCTTTCCATAGTTTTATTTGTCGTATCAATTTCTATGTAATTTTCTCCGTGAACTTTGAACACATCTATGATTAATCTTTGGGATTGTGCTATTTTTTTTTTGGAAAACTCCTTAGTAACCTGAAACTAGAATTATTCTGCCACATGAAAGGTGTTATTGTTAGTCATTGGAACTTTGGATTTAAAGGGACTAGAAGACTAAATAGGTTTAACCAACTTCTAGATCACGGCTGTGATCTATTTAACTATATATTTTAGCTGGCCCGTTATTGTTTGATCCTTATCCATCTCATCAAAGAGTGTGTCAATATTATATTACATGTGTCTTGCTTAGATCCTTCACATGTGGTCATCCCCAGGTGAACCCTAGAGATATGATATTCTTGATGTGGGACTTATTCATCACTTTTGTCTTTTGGAGGCACAACAAATTTAATAAATATCACCCCTTTCTCATCTATGAAGATTTTGGAATTTTTTATAGTTTCTTTACTATTTGGGAGGAAGATTTCCATGTGTTTAAACCAATTAAATTAATCATTTCACATTGCACTACCTAATTTTTATTCTACACAAATTTCCCAAGCCAATTGGAACCTCTGGGTTTGCCCATGATAAGACTAATTGCTTGTATTGATTAAGATGAGTGTGTGAATCTAGAACTATTACCTATGTGACCAAAGAATAAGGGGTATTCATAATGACTTGAGGGATTGGTATGAATATGGAAGAAGAAGGTTGAGAAGATGTAGTATGGATGGGGCTAGATGAAGGTCAAGGATGAGGTGTAAAGTATTTATGAGGATAAGATGGAGGAGGTTTGGAAACCTTAGGAGGGGAGGTATTTTTAGGAGAAGGTGAAGGAGTTTGTGATGGGATAGTTTAGACTGAAGTGGTGGGGGGATTAATTAAAATATTATCCTTAGCCAAAAATGAATGTGAAATATTATGAATTAACAATGAGGATTATGGATATATGATTATGGTTTCTACTAAACATTTTAAGGTTCAAGAGTAACCTAGGCCTCACCGCTTGATCCTCTACATATAAATTTAATATTTGTTTTTATTACAATGGACCCCTCCATGACCTTGCCTTTATCTTTTACTTCAGAGGAACTCTTGGGCCGTATGCCTTATGTGGAATCTCATTCCTATCTTTATTTCCCTGAATCCACTTGGTATTTTCAATCTCATATGTTACAGAGTGATCCCTTATGTACAAATTTGTCATAGGGTTCATTACACCATAATGTAGGTATTGTCCTCAAGTGAAGTGGACTTAATTTTTGACCAAACAAATATGAGGTGACGGTTGAAGCTTAATTTGTTATTGATTATATTATAGGTCCAATACATCTCTATCATTAAGCATTATTTTAGGGATGACCACCATATCAAAATACCTGATTGGATAAAATTCATGTGAGACCAATCCCACATTTAGATGTTTTCATCATCGTTCCAATCCATCAAAAAATATCCATAATATTGTGGATGTGAGTTTCTCCTAAATCATGATTTGTTATATGTAGATGTTGAAAGATGGCTTGGCTAGGAAGGATTACATGGTGAACCTTATCATTTTAAAATCCTTTTTATTTCCTCTAAAAAAAGAGTGACATGTGTACCTAGTAATTATAATAAGAAATTGAAGTCCCACCTTGTGTTTGCTAGATATGTACTTATGTACTTTCATAAGATTCAACACCAATTCCATTAGTGCTCACTTATCACTGACATACCTTGGAAATGTACAAGGTGTACCTTTCAAACTAAATACCCGTATGTAAGACAAATTTGGGAACTTAAAGAACCAACCACCCCATATAGCAATGTTGGTTGTGACCTCAATTGAAAACCAGATGCTTGCCAATTTGGTATCCAACATGCCAATAATATAATAGAAAAATTCATCATCAACATGGAAAAAATAAGGATATTTATCCTCTAGTTTGAGTTGTTGATAAAAATCATAGACCTTAGATGTCCCCAGTTAACCCACATGTGTCAACCCTAAAAAAAATCTTGTCACAGATGCAGCATATACAAGCTACGAAGTCATATAAAAATCATACGTTGCATGCACCTTACAAATATTCTTGTGAATTGAGTCATTGGTTAGTGTGAACCAATTGATTTATTGCTTATTTTTCTGGATGGTGTAGATGTACCGAAACACCCATTCTTGAAATTTTGGGGTTGTTAGGTTTCTGAATATCCTGTTTAGGAGTGTGATTATGTCATTGACCTCTTACTTGATATTTGATCTTAGAAATGTTTTAGGTAATCTTAAAGAAGAATCCCTCGATTTTTTGAGCCAAATCCTATTTTTCATCTTTGAGCATGACCAAGTATGTGCATTTCAATAGTGTTAGGCTGATTTTGGAGTTATGTCTGCATGTTCATTGATATCCAAAAGTTTTAAAAGATCCTTAAGATATTTCACATCCATTCCGAGGAGGTATTCACATTGAGAATTCTTAACTGATTGGGTATCCTTGTCATAGTGTTGTGTTATCTATAATATGAATTTAGGGTACTGAGCATAGATAGGAAATGCTACAACTAATGTTATACCACTAACATAAATTCCTTGTGCGTAATCATTTTTTAGTGCTATCTAAATATGATTCCAAAACTTAGGGATGCCAACATTAACCAAATCAGTGTCTATAATTTTATGCACATTTGATTCTAAGTTTGATAGGGTAATAACCATGTGGAATTGAAATTTCACACCTTTTATACCCTTTAAAATTTCTGGGTAGAGGGAGGTACTGCTGAGAAAAATATTAATGAAGAAATGCTTTCTAAAACTTGCAAAAATAAGGGGCAACATTTCTCCCTATAAAAACACCTTGAAACTTTGATTGACACTTGGAAGATTTTTTCTCTTGAAAAGTAACTTGAGAAGTTTGATCAACACTACTAGAATTTTGACTTGCTTTTGCTAACAAGAACTCATATTAACACTTGATGAAGGGTTGACTTGTTTTTACAAGTTAAAACCCTCATCAATACTAGTGGATATTTGAAATGACTTAGCACCTTCAAAATTTTAATCAAATATCCCAAACTTTTGACCTTGAAAAATAATTTGAGATGTTTAATTGAGACTTGGCGGGATTTTGATTCTATCTCGCACCTTAGAAATTCCATAATACACTTGTGGGATTTTAAGTCTATAAAACACTTTGAGAATTCTACTACACACCTGCAAAGTTTTGAACCTTAGTAATTCAAGAAATCTGACAAACACCCACATGCTTTGCACCTTATCCCAAACTTCTGACCTTGAAAAATAATTTAAGACGTTCCATTGAGACTTGGCAGGATTTTGATTATATTTTTCACATTAGAAAGTCAGTAATACACTTATGAGATTTTGAGCCTGTAAAACACTTTGAGAATTATACTAAACACCAACATAATTTTGAACCTTCTTATCAACTTAAGAAATATAACAAATAACTGTGTGCTTTGTACCTTGAAGAATTTAACTAACACTTGAAAGATTAAAACCATATTTTGATATAATTTCTTCATGAACCCACATTTGAAACAAAAACACAAAAACCTTAACTAGCATGGATACAAGATTGTTGCAAAAACCAAGGTCTCAAAATCAAACAAAAATGCAAGTAATTTTTTTTAATCACCTAAACATGAAATGGGTTTGAATATTTTGACAAGAATCGTGATGAAAATATTTAAAATGTGTGGCAGAGTTTCAGTGTGAAGAAACAAGATTTAAATGCAAATACATAATGTGAAAATGACATGTCAAAGCTTAATTTATAATAATATTATTAATTATGGGTTTTTCACATGTGTGAGCAGTTTAATTGTGCATGGTATTTAATACATTGATTGATGGGTTGGAGTTCAAAATCCATTTTGCATGAAAAATGCAATCATGCCTCAAAACCTTGATTTTTTTATCAATAAAGAGGATAGAGAAAAATAAACTTTGGAGTTTTGATCACACTTTGCATGAAAAATACAAATATGCACTGAAAGTTTGATTAATATTGTGTAGTGTTAATCAGACTTTGTAACTCACTAAGCAATTTGAAAGCTGATTGTCAATTCAACTTGAAACCTCAAAAGTCTCAAATACAATAGATAAAGGAGTTGGAGAGATTCAAAAATTGCCAAGCATTTTGCATGTAAAATGTGAATATTTAGAGAAAGTTTGAAGTTCGTAGCTTCATGATCAAACTTAAAAAAAACGATAATTCCTCCAAGTGTAGCTTCTTAGATTAGTGGATATATCCTCATGTATATCATGTAGTAAACCAAGATTAGGTTGTTGGATGAGAGAAAATATAAAAGGATGAAGATTACCACTAATTTTCATGTTGAGGAAACATATTACATTTTATAAAAGAAAAACATGCCAAAAACTTTGATTCGTTACGAGTCAACACATGTGTATAAAACATTCCCCAAAGGAGTCACCAAAAATTGTTGGCAAAATATTTTGCTAGACATAAAATATGGGAATTTGACAACAACATTACGAGACAAAGTCCCTCCTCTATCATACATAGAGGTGCTCTTTATTGAAAATTAAAACATAAAAATAAATATATACACAATTTTCATTAAAATATTCTTGAGGTTTTGATAGTTAATCCCAAAAGATTATTACTCTCAAGAAAGGAAATATAGATGAGAATGAATGAAGGAGAGATTTAGATCAGGAATATATAAAGGAAAGGAGGATAGGGAATTGTGTTTTCCAAGAAGTAAATGCAAATCCTATATTAATACAAGCATTTAGTTAACAACAATGACAATCCACTAATCTAATTTCTTGAAACACAAGAGTTGATTATGTATTTGACATAAGAATACATAATAACCATAAGATTAAGAAACAACAAAAATTTTGAATATCTCTCTTTATTCTCTTGCTTTGAATACAAAGCTTCCACAATATCTATTCTCCATAATTTCAATAATCTAAAACGTAACTTACAATGATTTGAGAATAACTATTCATAGGAAATGATTTCTTGTTTTACAGCTACATGCATGGAAGGAAGATTCAATTTTTCCAATAATAGAAACTTTCACTTTGATAAAGTCCATTTGCACATGCCTAGGAGACAAAATTCAAAATTTCTAAGGACTTGGTAAATTGAAAAAGACGATTTGAACCTTGCAAAAAGGAGTGTGTAATTTTAAAATGTAATAATTACACATTCAAATTGACCTAAGTTGTTGTAAATCACAAGTCTTATTTTTGTAATTGATTTCTAAAATCTACTTTCATACTAATGGATTCTTCCTTTGTTATCTGGACCCTTTCTCAATATGCATTAAAACTTGAGAGGATCTCCTTGATCTGATAATAATCAGAACCATTCATGTACATATTTATTACCTGACACTCCATTTCAATGTAAATCATGTGTGTGGGAACTTTATGGAGTATTCTTAATTCTTAATTCAATCTATTAAAAGTATTTTGATATTTAACAAACCATTTGATAGATTAAGAATTAAATGCAGACCCTGGAATTGACTATTTTTTCACTGATTGCATAAAATTCTTAGTGATTTCCTGAGATGCAAATGAGTGGCCTTAGGTAGCAGTCCCATAAGGGAGGAAACCACAATAAATTTTTAGGTGCAGGTGGTCTTGTATAATTTTTTTTGCAGATTACATAAAATAAAATCTTCACCTGAAAAGGTGGAGCAACGACTGCATAGGAGGGTCAATTTGAGTAGCTGCAATGGGTGGGGGATGTAATTTTTTCATGTATTCCTTTTATTCGGCCACTTTTCAACTGAGAAGTGGTCTAAGACTATTTCCTGTAAAAATTTGCTTACCTTCGAATCTATTTCATTCAAATAATCCCTTGCACATTTTGGATATGCATAAAATATTCAAAGTACATGGGACTGCAAGGATGTTAGTTTTTCCTACAAATTATGTGCAACACATGCTAAAAATCTATTTCCTTTCACCTTGCATGAGACCGTGACCTAAGTCATCAAATATTTAATGAGGAAACCATTCCATAAAATCTAAAATATCATAACTTGATCAATTCCGCCATACTTAGACTCTCTAAGTTTGTCAACATATTCTTCTAAGATTCAAATCATGAAGCTTGTTGTGCTTGGGATATTTGTTTGATCTCCTTGTTGATCCTAACTCAAGACACCCTCTATCACTAGATTATATATGTTAAATCTTCAAAAATATTCTAGTTTAGGCAAGTATTGCCTTAAGAAATTTATTTCGGATTCGAATATTTCCATAGTTTTATTGGTCACATCGATTTCTACAAATATTTCTCCACAAACTTTTAACATATATGTGATTAGTCTTTGGGCTTGTGTTATCAACTTATCAAAACAATGCTTTGTAGCTTGACCCATACACCTAATTTATTCTAGCCACATTAAGGATTTCAATTTTGTTAATTGAGTTTCAGGTTAAGGGGAACTGGAAGACTATATATGATTAACCAACTTATGGATCACGATAGTGAGCTAATCAAATTTATCTTTTAGTTGCTCCTTTATTGTCTTATCCTTATCCATCTTATTAAAGAGTGTGTCACTAATGAATTGTACATCTTTGTTAACTCCTTCACATACGGTATTCCCTATGTGAACCCTAGATATATGATATTCCTAATTACATTCCTTCATTGTCTTTGTCCATCGAAAGCACATCAAATTTAACAAATAGTTTAACTTTTTCATCTATGAAGATTATGGAAATTGTTCTATGTTTCTTTTTTGTTTAGGAGGAATATTGACTTACGTCCAAACCACTAAAATCAATCATTTTGGGTTGCACTACCTCTTTCCTTTACTTCTACATAATGTTCCCTAACCAATCAGGAACCTCAAGGTTCACCTTTGATAAAACTAATTGATTTTGTTGATCTGACTAAGCGGGTGAATCTAGGACTATGTTTAGTGTAACCAAGGAAGAAAGGGTAGTCATTGTCACTTAAGGGATTGACATGGATATGGAAGGATAAGGTGGAGAAGATTTAGTATGGAAAGGGATAGATGAATGTGGATGAGGAGGTGTGAAATATTTAGGAGGAGGAGATGGAGGAGGAGTGGAAACCTTAGGAGGGGATGTATATTTAGGGTAATGTTTCTATTTAGGAGGAGAAGAAGGTGGAGGATTTTTTGATGGGATGGTTTGGCCTTGAGTGGTGGGGTTAGAGAAATAAAGGGAGAATCTTTAGCCAAAAATTATTGTGAAATATTAGGAATTAGTGGTGGGGATTGCAGAACTATAAATATGGTTTATATTATCTTGAAGTTTCGAGAGTAATTTAGGCCTCGTCACTTGATCCTATACATATACATTTAGTCTTTGTTTTTACCACATGGGACCTCTCAATGATCTTGTCTTTACGCTTGACTTTAGAGGAGCTCTTGGTTCTTGTGCCATCTATGTAGTCTCATTCCTATATTTCTTCACTTGCCTTAGAAAATCCACTCAAAAATTTCATGCTCATTTACTCCATAATGAGCCCTTATACATGAAGCTATTTTACAGTTCAAGACACCAATATTTTATTACTTTCCTCAAGTGAAGTGGACATGGGTTTTGACCAATAAATACGAGGAAATCAACCATTCCTTTAGGGATGTCTGCCTTATCAAAAACCCTAATTTGGCTCAAATTCATGTGAGGTTAATCCCCATTTTGGATATCTTCCTCCTCATTGCAACCAATCCAAAAATCTTCATGGTAGGGTAAATGGATGTGAATTGCTCCTAAAGCATGATTCATTACACCCCACATATCGAAAGATCACCTGAATGGGAAGGATTGTATGGTGATCCTTGTCATTTCAACATACATATTCTTTCCTCTAATAAAAGATTGACAAGTGTACCTACCAAATTTAATTAGGAAATGAATTCACACCTTTTCTTTGTTAGATGGGTACTTATGTACTTCCAAAAACTATCGCACCAATTCCATTAGTGCCCACTTATCACTGACATACCTTGGCAACATATAATGTGCAACTTCAAAAAAAAACACACTCATATGTAAGAGAAATTTGGAATTGGAGGACTCAGCCACTCCACATAGCATGTTTGTTGTGGCCTCTATTGAAAATTGGACACTCTAATTTGGTATCCAACATACTAATAATGTAATTGAAAAATGTATCATTGACATTGAAAAAATGACTAATGGTCTCCAACATGATTTTTGGATAAAAATCATACATATTAAATATTTTTATTAGAACCACTTGTGTCAACCCCATAAACATTCTTGTCTTGGCCGTAACATGTATGAGGTAAGAAGTCATATAGAACTTGTTTGTTGCATGCACATTGTAAAATTATTTGTGTATTATGTCACTAATTAATGTGAACCAATTTTTATATATATATATATATATACACACACACACACACACACACATATGTTTGATGGTGTGGACATACTTGAATACCCATTCTTGAAAATATCATGTTGTTTGGTTACCCACTATCCTCTTTAAGAGTGTAATTATGTCATTGACTTCCTACTTGAAATTTGATCTCAATGCAATGTTTTAGGAATTCTGGAAGCAAAAACCTTAGAGTTTTTGAGCCAATGTTTATTTATCATCCTTGTTCATGGCCCGATATTATCAATCCAATAATGTTGGGTTATTTATGGAGTTATGTTCAAACATTCATTGAGATTTAGAAGTTTAAAAAAACCATCAAGATAGTTTGCATCCATTCAAAGGAGGTATTCACCCTAGGAGTTCATGATTGATTAAAAATAATTTTCATAGTGTTGTGATAACTCCAATAAAAATTTACGACATTGAGTAGAGATAGGAAATGATACAACCAATTCTAGAACATTGTCATAAATTCTTTGTACCCAATCAATTTTCAATGTCATCTGAATACGGTTCCAAAACTCAAGGAGGTAACCATGACCCAAGTCAATGTCTGTAATTTTTTCCACATTTGATTCTAGGTTTAATGGGTGAGTGACCCCATGGAAATGATAATTCATGTCTTTTGTACCCTTGGAACTTTCTGACATAGAGGGAGGGATTGTTGAGAGTATTTTTCCTAAAGAAATGCTTTCTAAAACTTGTAAAAAAGAGGGGCAGAGTTTCTACCTATAAAAACTCTGATTAACACATGGAAAAGTTTTTCTCTACAAAATAAACTTAGGAATTATGATCAAAACTACTAGAATTTTGACTTACTTTTGTAAGTAATAACTTTGATTAACATTTTTTGAAGGTTTGAGTTGTTTTCACAAGTCAAAACCATAATCAATACTAGCAGAGATTTGAACATGTTTAACACCTTGAAATGTTTGACCGAATTTCTCAAACATATGACCTTGAAAAAAACTTGAGAAGTCTAATTAGGACTTGGCAGGATTTTGATTCCACTTTGCACCTTTGAAAGACCGCAGTACACTTGGAGGATTTTGAGCTTGTAAAACACTTCGAGAAGTCTACCAAGCAACCAAAAAGTTTTGAACTTTCTTAGTAACTTGAGAAATTAGAAGAACACCCACCTACTTTGCACCTTGAAGAGTTTAACTAAAATTTGAAAGACTAAAACCCTCTTTTGATATACTTTCTTTGCAAACCCACTTTGGTAATAAATCCTAAAAACCCTAATTGTTCAGATACAAGATTTTTTTGAAATCAATGGACTTAAAATAATTCTTTATACCCAATCAATTTTCAATGTCATCTAAATACGGTTCCAAAACTCAACGAGGTAACCATGACCGAAGTCAATGTTTGTATTTTTTTCCACATTTGATTCTAGGTTTAATGGGTGAGTGACCCCATGGAAATGATAATTCATGTCTTCTGTACCCTTGGAACTTTCTGACACAGAGGAAGGGATTGTTGAGAGTATTTTTCCTAAAGAAATGCTTTCTAAAACTTGTAAAAAAGAGGGTCGGAGTTTCTACCTATAAAAACTCTGATTAACACATGGAAAAAAAAAATCTCTTCAAAATAAACTTGGGAATTATGATCAAAACTACTAGAATTTTGACTTATTTTTGTAAGTAATAACTTTGATTAACATTTGTCGAAGGTTTGAGTTATTTTCACAAGTCTAAACCACAATCAATACTAGTGGAGATTTGAAAATGTTTAACACCTTGAAATGTTTGATCAAATTTCTCAGACATATGACCTTGAAAACAAACTTGAGAAGTCTAATTAGGACTTGGTAGGATTTTGATCCCACTTTGCACCTTTGAAAGACCGCAATACACTTGCTGGATTTTGAGCTTGTAAAACACTTCGAGAAGTCTACCGAGCAACCACAGAGTTTTGAACTTACTTAGTAACTTGAGAAATTAGAAGAACGCCCACCTACTTTGCACCTTGAAGAGTTTAACTAAAATTTGAAAGACTAAAACCCTCTTGATATAATTTCTTTGGAAACCCACTTTGGTAATAAAAACCTAAAAACCCTCACTATTCATAGATAAGCTTTTAGTGAAAATAATGGACTTAAAATCAAGCAAAAACATATGTAAACTGTTCTTTTAACCTAGAAATGGAAAGGGTTTGAAAATTTTGGCAAGATTCATGAAGAAAATCATTGAAATGCGTAGGTGGAGTTTTGGGGTGGAGTAACAAGGTTGGAATGTAAATACATAATGCAAAAATGAAGCGTCAAATCCCAATATATAATATTAATAAATTAATCATGGGGTTTTCACATGTGCAAGTAATTTAATCACATGGCATTGAATATGTTGATAGGAGGATTAGAGGTCAAAATGCATTCTGCGTGAAAAATGCAATCATGCATTAAAACCTTGATTGTCTGCTCAACAAATAAAATAGAGTAAATCAGACTTTAGAATTTTCAATCACACTTTGCATGTAAAATGTGAATATGCATTGAAAGTCCAATCAACACTATGTAGTTTTAATCAAACTTTAGACCTTACAGAGCAATTTGCAAGTTGATTGTAACTTTGATTTTAAACCTTGAAAGTCTGAAATACACTAGAGAAAATACTTTGGTGAGATTTGGAACTTGTTGGGCATTTTTCATGTAAAATGTAAATATACACCAAAATTTTGAAGTTTACAATGTCTATCAGACTTCAGAACTTGAGATGAAATTTGCAAACTTCTTATAAATGTGCTTTAAAAGTTAGATTCTTTGCCTAACAAAGGGATTTTCAACACTTTGTCATTTTTTTGTGATTTTTCAAATTGACATTACTAAAAAAATATCCTTTTGGACTAAATTTTGATTGGTTGTCCCAAATGCTCATAAAATTTGATTTATGAGATAACATATACATATAGAGAATTTGACAACATATCAATTAGAACATGTGTTTAATGTAGTAACACAAGTAAAGGTGAGTACACTTAGAAATTTCACAAGTTTAGAAGTTGATTTGAAATGGCTAGAAATGTCTTGTAAATGCTTCATCTCTGATTCTGGATCAACATTGTTTGTTGGGATGAAACCATTCCTTTCAGACTAAACTGTTTTGTAATTTCATCATACTTTAAGGTTTGGTTTGGAATGAGAATAAAAATATGTAAATAGATGGAATATGCCTCAATATGAAATATTAGGTCTCATAAATGTGCAAAAGCCTATTTAACCCGACACCCTAACCAAGGGTAAAACCTTTACAAAAAGGTTAGTGTTTGGGTTGAAGTGCAATTTGTACACTGCGTATATTGGCATTACTCTGAAGAAGCCTCGAACTGCACATAGTTTTCCACCCAGAGATGCAACATGATACTACATGGATGAAACTATATTTGATAACCCGATCACTTGATAATGCTTTGTGCTTGACTTGGCTTGCTCGTGCTCGACTTGGCTTTGAGGGCTCTTGATTTGAGAAGGCTGACTTTTTTTTTCCCAAGGAAGGGGAGGCTTGACTCTTGAACTTGGTTTGGAGTGCTTCAAACCTGTGAAGGGACTGCTGCTAGTTCTGCTGCTACTTTAGGGAAATTTAGGAGAGCTTTGTATGCCTTTGAGTGATTTGCAAAGTGAGTGCTAGGTAAATGTCAGGTGTTGCTAGGGGTGTAATTGAATGTATTAAATCTGCTTATATAGGGTTCTGTGGATATAATTTTGCATTATGGCCAACCCATAGTGGAGATGCCGACCCATAAAAGTATATAAAATTGAGAAAATGACCTTTGGGTGACCTTGGATGCCGGATGGGACCATTTTGCCGAGGACCAAACTGTCAAACAGTTTGGTCCTATTGGATAGTGTAGTCTAAGAGGAATATACAGTGCTATGGAGCTTTGTGCATGGCAATCATGAGAAGTGGACTGCTTGCGATTGATGTAAGCATTTTTGTAAGTGGTTGAGTAGTGCAATGAAGAGAGCAAGTCTTACAATAGGACTAAGGATAAATTGGGATATAGCAATCAGGGTCGGAATAGGTGCACAAGTCATGATTTAAGGGATTAAGACAATATTGAAACAATCAAGTGATAAATTACCAAATTTAGGTGTCTACAATAATATCTATATTAAAATGAACCCTAATTCACATATTACATGATGAGAGAAAACTAATATATCTATGGAGATATGTCACTGATCTTACCTTTGAACTAAGTAAGATGGGGCCTAGGCTACCCTAATAGTGGCTAGATGATAGGATTAGACTATAGAAATTATTTGATCTACTTCTGATTATGGAGATGTCCTGTATTTAAACACTAAGATGAACATTCATTTCTATGATCCTAAATGTTGCATCCGGATTATGGTACATGTTAAACATATTAAATTGACGAAGAGGATAATATAACTCTTGTAATGTCGTATTGATCCAAAACGGGCTGATTTGGGTGTGAAACTAGAGGAACATGATTGATAATTTTTATACCTGCTTCATCTTTAAAACTGGGCTTGTATTTTCCTCTTGACAAAATGGACCAATAGGACAAGATCATTTTTCCAAAGTTATACAAGCTTGTCTTACTCATAAAAATGGATCTGCAACTTTACAACCACTTATGACTGCTAAATTTATTGCTCTGTATACCATATGGGATCCACAAGATGTGTGCAAGTTTACAAAATCAATATTCTTCTCTTGAAACCCAAACTTCTTGAATAATCATGTAAAAAGGGCTGTGCATTTTGGGTTGAGGAATTCATGTGTTGTCTCCATACTACCGATGTGAAGAGGCTTTAAACACACATATTTATCTTCCTATTAGAAGTGTAAATGTGAATGCAATCTAGATGTATGCAACTAGAACTTGGTTCTTTGATATTTGATAACATGTCTTGTTGAGACAAGTTTCTTAGGAACATCTTTACCTTCATATATTGGAAGTTTGGGAGTGAAAAAATCCATAGGAAAAGAATAGGATGCCACCTCGGGTGGCAATGGATTATGAAGTGAGAGATGAATCCATTACATGAGAAACTCTAGAAACACCCTACTCTAATTACAATACCTTGGTCTATCGATAGAGAGTGGTTTTATATATGAAAGGTGCTTAAGATGGGGTAGGTGAGGGCCCATGTGTATGTGGAAAAGGTGGTAGTAGTTGCATTAGTAGGTGACGGTCCATACTAATTGTAGATGTATTATTGGGAATTTGAAAGGGAGCTTCCAATTCAGATTGCACATGTTGGACATGTTGGGAAGCCTTAGAGATGATTAAAATGCTAAATGACCTGATGGATAGGTCACCTCGGGGTGCTAAAAAACTAGTGGATTCCTATAGAGAAAATTACATGAAAACTGTGAAGAACAAGAGGGCAAGGCATCCACATCAAATACGCCCACCATGATGAATTCTACCATAGTTGTATTACACTTGAGGAGATACTCATGTTACACATATACGAGTAGCTTGGTCGATATAAGGAATTCTTGTCCAAACATGATTTACAAAGGTCTCAAGGGCAAGAAATGTAAAACTCCAAGTGTAAGATCTTCTGAAATTAACAAGAAAAAAAACCCCTTTTGTAATGCATAACCACTTACATTTGGATAGAGATACTCCCAGATGTATCTAGAGAGATGAGAAGCGACCAATCGGTCATAAATGGCCCATTTTCAGCATACTAGGGAGTGAAATTCGCATCATTTTTATATAATAAGGACATGTCTCAAGTATGTCATCCTTCAATCATGCATGTCACTTTGAGTCTACAATGATCAAGGCATGGGCATCATCTGAGCAATGGAATTCCAGGAAGGTCATCAGGTCATTTGAGAGTATTGACAACCTGAAGTTTACCAACTATGCTTTCAAAGGCTTGAAATCCCATGTTTTCAATGAGTTTTCATTCATCAAATAAGCCCATTTTTTGAACTCCTTTAGTGAAAAATGTATCCAGAAGGAGGAAGATGAAGCAACCAAAACAACTCTCAATAAAGACAATTTGGAGCTCCCTATCCGGTATCAAAAGTTACATGGGCCAAAAACTAGTGCAACGGATCAATGGTGAAGGATGCCTTCATTAATTTGCAAGGATCAGTGGTGTCTTTCGATGATTTTTAAACCTAGGGTGTTGGGTTCCTGTATTGCATGACCATTTTCAAGATCACTTCACTTAGTCATTTGATGCTCATGATATCAACTAGGAAACTCTTTTTTTGTGAAAGGGATTTTACCCATGACCGATTGTACCTTCATTCTATCAGAATTTCATGATTTTGTAAGGTTCACAATACACTTAGGGAAAATCTTCATCGAATATGACATTGAGTTAGTGTCCTCTCATCTTTCAAACCGTAGTCATCTTCATGTCCCATGATCTAATGCTATTTTTCGGTCTTATCATTGACATGCCCTCTTATTCACTTAAGTGGCTTCATACAGTAACATTGTATAACGTCCATGTTTTAATTTTTACTGTAAAGGGGTACTATATTCACTCACTTCCGTAGGAAGATTAAAAGTCATATTTTTTTCATGGATTTTTACAATGTAAGAATCGTGTGGGGGTAGGCAAAGAGTCAACTTCACATCGCTACAAATTAGGATGGCTCCCACGGCTTTCCAGGGGATCCTTAGCAAAATTTGGATTCCTAAACGCAAGAATCCAAATCAATTGTTCAATATGATAGTTAAGGATCTTGATCTTGATACATCACTATACATATGCCACATAAAGCTACAATTTTACATTCCAATATTCCTTGGGTCTTCAAGAATTTATCCACCTGCATTCTAGAACTCTCACGAGTAAATGTCAAAATCAAGGATGGGGTGTTATACCTTCAAGATGGATAACATGACTAGCATACTTTGTGTGCATGGTTTCCTCTCATAATTGACGTTAAATATGGATGACTTGTGAAAACATACCGACTTCAGATCTTTTACGCACCTAGGAATGTATTGCAGAATAAAAATAGCCTGGAAAATTCGACAACATGAAACTTAGAATTTTAATGTCTTGGAAAATCCATCTCACTTGATATCTACAATGTGCTAATCCTCTATATTTGGATGATTAACAATCAATAGGGCTACAGGGGTAGAAAACCCATTATAATTATCCTACTCATGGAATATAACTCTAAACTTAACTTATCAAATTTTCACACATTTTCTCCTCTAAAAATTTTGTGCACTTTTATGCACCTTTCTTTCGTGACCTAGCTTCTTATGATCTATTTCAATTTTGTGTGTGCCATCCTAACTTAGAAAAAAATTCCAAAATTATGTAGTTACCTATTTCTTATGTGATGCTCCTGCATCAAACACCCTGGGTAAAACAAAAGTGAGCTCTGTCTCATGAGTTCAGGGACCAAGCTCCTTCGCACTTATCCATATCGCATCTTCTTTTGTGTGTTCCTTCCATTTTACTAAATATTCCTTGTATTCATTTCTGCATGTCTTCTTTACTACCCTTGAGTCTAGTATGGCCTTGATTTCTTCAACCCTTTTCTCTGGTAGCTACCTCCTCTAGTCTAAAGTTTCTTCATCTTCTAGTGCATCTTCATCTAACTCTTCTGTGCGCTTTCCTTCAGCTCTGTGTACACTAGTGTCCCCTTCATGGAACTCATATAAATTTGAAACATTGAATATTGGAGAGATGTCTAATCCCTCGGGCAACTCTAACTTATACGCATTTGGCCCAATCTTCTGCACTATCTTACATGGCCCAATTTTCTTCAACTTCAACTTATTATAGGTTCCCTTAGGAAACCTCTCCTTCCGCAAATGTGCCATTACTTGATCTCCTTCCTCAAATTCCTTGGCTCTGCGTCCTTTATCCACACACTCTTTGTAACCTTGATTACTCCTTTCCAATTTCTCCTTCCTCATGTAGTTTGTGCATATATTCTACATACTCCTTTTCCTTTGCACTTTTGTTATTCATTAACTCTCACAACTCTGTGACTCCCCTTGGACTTGTCCCATAAACAATTTGAAATGAGGTCCTTTCTGTCCTATTAATTGAATTATTGTAGGCAAATTCGGCTTGTGCCAATATTGTATCCCATTGGCCTGGCTTATCTCCTATCAAGTTGTGCAACAAATTGCCTAAGCTTCTGGTTACCACTTTTGTCTTCCCATCAGTTTGTGGATGGTAGGCTGAACTATAAGTTAGTCGTGTTCCCAAATTCTTCCACAAAGTCCTCCAAAAATGTCCTAGGAACTTGGTATCCCTATTTGACACTATGCTCATTGGTAACCCATGCAACTGCACTACTTCCTTGAAAAATAGATGTGTTCCCTATCGCATCACTTGTCTTCTTGCATGCAATAAAATGCGCCATCTTTGAAAATCTATCAACTACCACAAATATGGAGTCATTCCCTCTCTATGTCCTTGACAATCCTAGCACAAAATCCATGCTAATGTCTTCCCATGGCCTTCTTGGTATAGGTAAAGGCTGATACAACCCTGTGTTTTGTTTGTGCCCTTTGGCCAACTGACAAACCCTACATCTTTGTACATACTTGTGCACATTGTGCTCATCTTGGCCAATAGTATCATGTTCCTTTAGCTGTGCCAAAGTTTTGTCATTCCCAAAGTGACCTCCTAATCCTCCACTATGCTTTTCTCTAATTAGATTCTCATGCATTGATCCTTGTGGTATACATAATTGTGCTCCTTGGAACAACATTCCTTCTTGGATAAAATAGTCTAACCAAGGCATCCTATCCATGCGCATTGGTTCTTGGCATGCCTCCCATGCTTCTTTGAAATCCTTGTCTTGCGCATATAACTCCTTCATGGTCTCAAATCCCATGACTTCATTGCGCATTTCGGTCAACACTAATACTCTTCTACTCAATGCATTTGTGACCTTGTTGGATTTTCCACTGCGGTGCTTCAATACAAAAGAATAACTTTGTAGGAACTCTACCCACTTCATATGCCTTTGGTTTAATTTCGCTTGGCTATTGACAAACTGTAGTGCCTGATGGTCAGTGTACAAGACAAACTCATTTGGTAACAAATAATGCCTCCATTTCTTCAATGCTTGTATTATCACATAGAACTCCTGATCATAGGTCGAGTATCTCCTTTTTGCATCATTCAATTTCTCACTGAAGTAGGCTATGGGTCTCCCTTCTTGGCTTAGTACTGTGCCAATAGTTGTTCCACTTGCATCACAATCCACCTGAAATACCTTCTCAAAACTTGGCAATGCTAACACTGGTTGTGTTGTAATCTTCTACTTCAATCCTTGGAAGTTGTGCTCTGCTTCTTTCGTCCACACAAACTCCTTTGCTCTCCTTTCATTGTTTCCGTGATTGCTGCGCATATTCCACTGAAGTTTTCGATGAACTTTCGATAGAAGCTTGCTAAACCATGAAAGCTTTGTGCCTCAGTCACACTTCTTGGTGATGGCCACTCTACAATTGCACACACCTTTTTTGGGTCCATTCATAATCCTTCTTGGGATATTATGAAACCCAAGTATACTAACTCTTCATGCATAAAGCTACACTTCTTTATATTCACCATCAATTCTTTTTCTTGCAAGCACTTCATTAATTATCGTAGGTGTTCAATGTGTTCTTCCTTGGTCTTACTAAACACCAATATATCATCCAAATATACACTCACAAATTTTCCCAAGTATGGCTTCAATACCTTATTCATCAGTCTCATGAAAGTACTCGGGGCATTGGTTAACCCAAATGGCATGACTAACCACTCATATAAGCCTTCCTTTGTTTTGAATGTGGTCTTCCACTCATCTCCTTCCCTAATGTGGATCTGGTGATAGCCACTCTTCAGATCAATCATGGAAAAATACCACACACCACTGAGGCAATCCAACAGATCATCCATCCTGGGGTAATGGAAACCTATACTTAATGGTAATCTTGTTGATGGCTCTAGAATCAACACACATGCACCATTCTCCTCCTTTCTTTGGTGCTAGCACTGTGGGTACTGCACAAGGGCTCAAAATTTCGCACTAGTCCTTTGTCAAGCAATTCTTGCACTTGTCTACGCACTTCTTCATTCTCTTCTGGGGTCATTCTATACAATGCCTCGTTTGGAAAACTAGCTCCTGGTATCAAGTCTATCTAGTGACTGATATTGCACACTGGTGGTAATCCCCGCAAAAATTCTTCCGCCATAATTTATGGGAACTCTTCCAATACCTTGTGCACTTCTGCAAGAACTTCTTCCCTTTTTGTGCAATCTCTATGTGCTTCCTTTGGTACCAATGCGTAACATGTATTCTCTTCCTCAACTTCCCACAAGAATTCTTTACCTGATACAAGTAAAAACCCTTGTGCAAACTCCACTACGCACTTCTCCTTTCTCCTCATCCTTTAATGGTGACAAGTTAAACTTGTACCCATCCTTTTTGATGTGAATAATATTCGTGCACCCATCATGGACAACCTTCCTATCATATTGTCAGGGCCTTCCCAATAGTAGATGACAAACATCCATTGGCATCACATCACACAATACTTCGTCACAATAATTTCCAATCTGGAACTTCACAAGGCTTTGCTCATTTACTAGGACTTGGTGCCCTTTTTGTAACCATGACACCTTGTAGGGGTTGGGATGCACAATCTTCTTCATCCCTAACTTCACCATTTCATAGGAAACAAGATTGTTTGTGCTCCCACTATCGACAATCACTTTACAACATTTTCCCCTGACTTGCAAATGGTCCTAAACAAGTTCTTTCCTTTGTGTAGGTTCATCTTCTTTCTGTGATTTCTTCAACAATACCTTCCTTATCATCAGGATTATCCATGCTCTGGTATCTTGGAATGTTCTGTTGATCCCATTAATTCTACATCTCCATGTGTCACATGTGTGCCATCTTCAGTGCACCTACTCGTGACTTCACTTTTTGTATTTGGACATTCAAATGCACAATGCCCTATGGTTCCACACTTAAAACATGTTTTGGAGAATCCTCTTCCCCATCCTCGACTAAATCTCCTACATCCTCTTAAAGAGTATGACACTTCATTATCCCGTGCACTATTTTGGGATAGTGTCTGCGCACTATTGCACTCATCTTCTTGTGGTCTATTATATCCTTGGCCACTTCCTCCTCTACCACGTACATTACGGGCTCCTCTTTTGGCTGCACTCTGACTTTTGCATGCCAATTTCTCTTCCACCTTCAAGGCTAGTTGATAAGCTTCTTCCACTGTTTGAATGCACAACATGCTGAGTTCTTCCTGAATTCCAAATCTCAAGCCATTGATATATCACGCGACCTTCTCCTGGTCAAATTTCCACATTTCCAGATCTTATCATGATTTGGTGGAACTCCTCCATGTAGTCCTTAACCGACATCTCCTTTTGTCTCAAGTTTTGCAACTTCTTGAACAAGCTCATTTGGTAATCGGATGGCAAAAACTTACTCCTCATTTTTGTGACCATGTGATCCCAGTGCACTATCTTATCCTTTCCTCTTCTTCATCTCTCATTTTGTACATCCTTCCACCACAATGCTGCATGTTCCTTCAACTTGGTTTGCGCTACTCTGACACGCTGCGGGTCGACTATTTCTTCAAACTCAAAGTATTCCTCCATACTTGTCAACCAATCTACAAATTCTTTTAGGTCCAACCTTGTAGAAAATGATGGGACATCCATTCTCAATTCACGACCCATTTTGGAATTGGCTTGCAGCAATCGTGGTTCTCCCACACCTATGGCTTCAGCCTCTTCTTACACATCGTCAACAACTTTTGCATTGTGTGCATTCCTCCTTACTGCTTCGCCTTCATCATCACTTTGTGCATCTGGTGCTATGAATCCTCTTCGCCTATCTTCCTCAACAACTTCTAGTCTTGTTCTCACACCCCTTAGCTCTGTCATCACTTGCTCTAGTGCTCCCATGATCGCTGCATTAGTGCATTAGTTGTGCCCACATTGGTGGCTCTTCTCAGTGGCATCTTCTCTCCTTCTTGACTAGTTTCCTCTCGGTCGGTGTTCTACCAATCCTTCACCTTCCAATCCTAACTCCAAGATATGCAACCATGCTCTGATACCACTTTGATGTCACCGGTCGGATTGAAACAACCCCGGGACGTTTGCAGAGTAAACACAACAAAAAAATCTCCTTTAAACTTAAATCTTATTCTTAGAAAGCCATACGACATCTACAATAATCAATCCTCAATGGGATTTACAAGTCTATAGAGTTACAAGGGTGATGACTCCAAAAGTTTTCTTCTTTCTACCTTCTCCCCTCTACTAACCTTCCAAAACAAGATTTATTTATAAGCAATCTTTCCTCCCATAAGGATTTATAGGAAATCCTTATTTACCTTAGCTCATGTTCACCTAGGTACTTTATTTACCTTTATTGTATTTATCCTCACCCACTTATGTGTGTGGATATTTATTTTATCTTATTTAGATATTAGGAGATATTATCTAGTTGTTAGGTATAGTTCTTTCCTTGATCTATGGTATTGACTAGATCCTTGATGTCTAGTTCTCTCCTAAATCTATGGTCTTGACTAGTTCTTTGATGACTAGTTATTTCCTTGATTTATGGCTTGATCTACGACCTTGACTGGTTCTTAGATTGTTATTCCTTGCCTATATAAGCAAGGCCCATTCTCATTGTATTTCATTGAGTTCCATAATAATATATGATATTGCTGCTCATTTGTTTGCAAAGGTTTTATGTAAAGTTATTCTGGCGAATTACTTTCATCTTATTGATCGTGGTGTTTGATTAGCATCTGTGTTCTTGGCTTGGTATGATCTGGTTATCGTTCCTTTTATGGTATCAGAGCAGGAGATTGCTATTGACATCCATCTGTAAGTTTTATTTTGCAAATAAATTCTTTGTATATTCATATATTTGGGATTTGGTCGTATTTTGTTGTTGCATGTGGTTTTATGCAAAACAGAGGCTTCCATTGGATCCGGAAGGTGGAAAAACCCTAAGATCGACTGTAAACTTGACCATTTCTGGAGGCAGTCATTTTTTTGGTTTTTTTGTTGTTGCAGAGAAATGCATTGGTTTGCCTCGGGATTCATGCCATAAGAAAGGAACGCAAGAAAGTATTTCTGGGTTTTTTTTGATTTATCGAGATCTACTGTGGGTTTTTTTTTCTTGTACAGTCATTATGTGGGAGGATGGATTCTTTCCTTTTTTGGCAGGGGTCCACGGACTGCTGCGCATGAGTTACTATTTTGGGAAAATCCTGTAGACATGCTATTTTGGGCAGGGAAGGTCATTTTACAATCTAGAAATAGAATTTTTTTTACCAGAAGGAGCAGTTGGATGTGACTTTCTCGAAAACAAGGGGCACACCCCAGAATAGTAAGTTGTGCAAACACCCATTGAAATCCTTAGCCCCTGGTCATATGGTATGGTCATATGAGGGCTTAAGCTTGTGATTCCTACTAGTAGGTGCTTAACTCCAGCCCCCTTTCATTTTATTTGTGTGGTGAAGGCAAGAGCATTTTATTTTGTTTTAGTGGCAACTAAAATAAATAGCAAAGCATAATATTGAAAAGCTTGTATCTTTTGATCGGTAACTCGGTTTTGAGTGCCGTTTTTTGCAAAAGTGCTTATTTTTTCGTGCTCTTTCCATTGGAAATATTTATTTTGAGAATTACACTATAATTATAAAGTGCCATATTGTAACACACACTCATTATAAAGTGTCAAATATGGAGGAGTGTTGTAATCAATTGTGGACGCAATTTCGGCTGAGCCCGACGTCCTAAACTTTTGGGAGTTGCATTCTTGTATCTATCATGGATTCTGAGAATGATATGCTTTTCTCTGAAGTGTGTGGACTTCAAGAGGATATTGTAAAATTTGTGGAAGAAAATAGATCGCTCAAGAAGTGAAATTCTCTTCTACAATCACTCATTCACGATAAGGATACACTAATACACTCCCTGCAGCAAAAAACTTGCTAGCCTACAACATCACCATCATATTGTGGACAACCATATCCATGCTCCTAGTCCACTTGCAGTTGTTGCTCTTGTACCCACTGACATTGATCTGCCAGTCTTTGAGCCTGTTACTGCTCTTGATGCTCCTAAGCCTATGAGGCTTGTTACTGCATGCTCTTCCACATCTGTGCCTATTACAGTAACACATGTTGTGTATCCTACTTCTGCTCATATGCATGGCTCTTTTGAGAAGCATACCACTGCATTCAGTTCTCGCATGCTCCGTTCTATGGGTTTCACTGGCGGAGGTATTGGCAGACATTCACAGGGTATTGTTTCCCCTATTCCACATGTTAAGTGGAATTCTCGCCATGACATTGGTTTTCGAGCATATACTTCATTGGGATCACACATTGACAGAGCTCCTATTTTTGTTCGCTCAACTCTTTCTGAGGATCATGAGCAACACATGAGTTCTGCACCTTCACTCAGGCTTGAGAAACCTGAGATTTCAGCTGTCAGACATGATCAACCTGACACACATTCTGATGTTCCTTTGCATGCACCCATTGTGCATTTTGCACCAAGTCATATGTAGGCATCTTCTTCATCCATCCATGTGTTGATTTGGGGTGGATATCTGATCACTCGTGGTGGTGACATAGGCATTCGTTGAGAGGACTCTACAGGCGTGGCTCCTCCACCATTCGGCCTCTTGCTCCACTTTCTATACCTTCTGCATTGTAATGCTTCTTGTTTTGAGCATTTTTCTTTAGCAGGTGTAGTGTATCTCTCTTGTTTGTTGAGAGATTTTGTATCTGTATTTTTGACACTTTTGGCATGTTGACAGTATCTCTTATGGGGGATCTATTCTGGTGAAGTCCAGTGTTATTTTGTCAGTGTTTGAGTAGTTGATTTTGGGCAACTCATACAGATTTGTAGCATCACTCCACCCATTCAGCAGTATGGGAGGGTGTGGTGTTGATCCTGCTTCTTCGGGTTTTGTGTCCTTGCCTTGTTACCTTGGCTTTTCTTGGATCGTGACACTCTAGATTTTGTGTCCTTGCCTTGTTGCTTTGGTTATTGTTCTTGGATCGTGGCACACCTATTTGCAGCAGTTGATCGAATTATGTTTGGTGTTTTTTTTTGCACTTTTGACATCACTCCGTTGACAGTCTCCTTGTATGGAGCTATTCTGGTGAAGCCCAGTGTCAGTTGTTTTTGAGTTTTGTGATCGAGCAGTGGATTCAGACCACAGTGCACACCAAACTTCTTCAGCATTGTATGATTTTTTTGAGCCGAGCTTCTTGGGATGCCTTGCAGTGGGTTTTTACTCTCTTTACTTTGTTGTTACTGGTTTTGGGTACCTTGCGGTGTCCCTTTTTTCCTAGTTATTGTACATGAGTACCTCATCAGGCCTAGTTTCGGGACTCATACTGTGGACATGCCACTTCTATTTTGGCCCCTAGCTTCACTTGAGGGGGGTGTTAGAGTAGGTATTTACCTTAGCTCATGTTCACCTAGGTACTTTATTTACCTTTATTGTATTTATCCTCACCCACTTATGTGTGTGGATATTTATTTTATCTTATTTAGATATTAGGAGATATTATCTAGTTGTTAGGTATAGTTCTTTCCTTGATCTATGGTATTATGGTATTGACTAGATCCTTGATGTCTAGTTCTCTCCTAAATCTATGGTCTTGACTAGTTCTTTGATGACTAGTTATTTCCTTGATTTATGGCTTGATCTACGACCTTGACTGGTTCTTAGATTGTTATTCCTTGCCTATATAAGCAAGGCCCATTCTCATTGTATTTTATTGAGTTCCATAATAATATATTATATTGATGCTCATCTGTTTGCAAAGGTTTTATGTAAAGTTATTCTGGTGAATTGCTTTCATCTTATTGATCGTGGTGTTTGATTAGCATCTGTGTTCTTGGCTTGGTACAATTAAAAGATATATTAATAAGATTGTCCATCTGAAATTTTTGATTTAATCACTGATCATTTACAACAAATCAAAAATATCTTTTTTAAAATAAAATTAAACAATGTAATATTGATTTGAATTTGACATAATATTATTAATTGAACAAAACACTTATAATGGAAAAAATTTTGACGGCATCATTGAATTTCCAAATTTTTTGTAAATTTAGTGACAGAAGGTTTCTTATATAAAAGTTGCAAAGGTTGATCCATAAAGCACTTGTTACTATAAATACTATTAAGAATTTTTGAAAATATAACGAAGTGGTTATCATTGTCATTTCAATGGATATGAAGCTATTGGATATCATAAGAGGTTAAGTCTACTAAGGAAAAACATTTAGATGATTATTTAATAAACTAAATGTATTCCCATTTTTTGATTGATTTAAACATGTGTAAGGGATCCTGACCATGCAAATCATGTACAAAGGTTAAAATCATTTTGTGTGTAATAAAATTTAAATTATTTTAAAAAGAGGCCTTTCAATTAGATATTATAATTTAGAAATATGATCATTGGTTGATGGAAAGAGGAAGGTATTTTAATCACCCATTTATGTCATTAATTCAAATGACAAGTGGGATTATAAATCAGTTTTGTCTTAATTCAATTCCTTCGATCAATTTTTGAACATATCACAGTTTCAACTGTTAATTTGTTGTTAGGAAATTTAGATTTTACATTTATGTTTAGATTTTAGAATTTTATTTCATTTTTTGGATTTATATGTTATCCTTAACATTGGATTTTATTATGATATCGTTTCATGTGTTGGGGAAAATATTGTTTATAATTTCTAGGAATATATATTTTGTAGTTTATTAGTTGAATCTTGGACAATAGGAAGGAAGGAATAACTATAATATAATTGATCTTTTATCTCCTTAAATAGAAATTAATAATATCAAATGTACTTTGACACTCATGAAAATTAAAATGTTAAACTATATGCTCTTGGATTTATTTTTTATGTGCACAATATTATATTTGCAAGTTTGTAAATTTTGGACAATATTTAAAAACTATTGAACAATAGGCCTAAATTGGAATGTATTAGGGACAAGCTAGGTAATATCCATGATATATTATCAAACTTTCATCTATAAGACCCACCTCATGTGTATGTGTACCCTTTTCAATGTTCGCAACACAACAAGATCTTAAATATAGTGATAATTGTAGGAAAATAGGTGGATTTCCTAATTACCAGTAACTACATTTGATTTTATAATTAACTAATAGATGTCCATGGATTTATCCCTTAATTTTAAAAATTTAGCCCTAATTGAAATGTCCCTATCCCTATTATTTGACTTTGGTGTTCCTAAAGATAACAAAGTTTTTTAATCAATCTTAAAAAAATTATCCTACACATGATTTTTGGGATAGGTACCTTCAATTTCTTTCATTCAATTGCCATGTTTTTTTGTCATTGTCCAATCTTGAAGAAAATAAACTGTAGAGTAATTTGGAAGATTTAATTGGGGAATACTATTATAATGTGCAACACTTGTCTTGGAAATCTAATGTAACGACTGTTGACAGGTACATAACTGTTAGTAACGATAAGGAAGTGGTCTGTAACCATTATTGATAGAAATTACAATTTAGATAATGAGCATGGTTTTTGGTCAACAACCTTGGGTGTTGTCATGGGGTATCCTTGATCTTAAGTGCATGGTTGCGTGTTGCTACACCCTATCTTTTTGTTGGATCATAAATTCATTGTCCAATGTTAAGGGACCCCATTGGGGGATAGTATGTACTAGTTTGGCTCAAACTGTAAATGTTATTCTTGTCATGAAAGTGAGGGATGAATTAGACCTATTTCATTAAGGCCTGAGTGACTTAGGTTCATGGTGCAAAGTAAAATCATCATGCCAATCTGAAATTGCTTGCTTTCAACTAGACCATGTGAACATATATGTACATAAACACAACTTTGATAAAACTGTTTATGTTAATTCTAAAAGTGAGTTACCATTCATGAAAATGTGATATGGTCACAATCTTGTTATATTCGTGGTTCCATGCATAATTGTTACGATCAAATGGGTTATTAATCAAATTCAATACGTTTGCTAAGAACAATACATGAGAGAAGTTCATGTAAAGTTTGAAGATTTGTATGTTTGTGTTCAAGGACAATTTTTGGTCTGTGGAAACCATGACATTTCTTATTTGATAATGAACCATCATGTTTTCCTGCAGGACATTTTTGATTTTCGAAAGTCAAGAGGAAGCCAATTGGATAGCTTCATCAACCCAAATTGCGGATGTATACTGGCAATCCAATTTAATTTTTGTCAGAAGATGAATGACCCTTTTCTCCATGTAGGCAACACATCTGATCAAGGAAAGATATATTATGTTTACAGAATCCTATACCGATGCATTGGAGTCAATACTTATGGAAATGGAGATTAATCAATTTGTAAGGGTATATTCATGAATTTATCTCCATGTGCAGGGTTGATTTAATCCATAATGGTATGATTTTAAGATGATTCTATTAGAATTTGAGAGCTCCATTTGAACAAGTTCCTGTAACATTCTAAGTTTATTTCATAAATTTAATTTCCAAAGCTTTGAGCAACTATGGTTGAAATTACTTGCTAAATTTACAACATTAACTACCATTAACCTCTAGATCTCAAATATAGTGCTTAATTATTATTGCAAGGAAAATGACAGGTCTGAAACGACGTTTAGGACTGTGTTCTGCTTTGGGTTTTGAAGAGCGCTTAATCCGGTTGGTGTGTTTGTTTGACATGGGTTATTTTTCCCACTCAACTTTTATTTTGTTGTTAAATACATGGAGAATCAAACAACATATACGATACTTTTGAAGCTTATGATTCAAATAATATCTTTTCAACTAAATAATCTTATCAACCTCTAAGGAATGTCTATATCGAATTCCCTTAAAACGAATCTAAAATGTGTCCTAACTCTGAAACCCTAAATTTCCTACATTAAACTTGTCTTATTAAGAAAATATTGATAATGGCGTATATGATAAGGATAAATCTAAAATATTTATAACTTGCAAACCTTAAAATTATTATTTGTCATGTCAAGAAATATTGATAAAAAGCACATAAGGTGTAGTGAGGTTTGTTTGTTGTGAAAGCTCCCAACACCAATACAATGTGTGCAAGCGAGTTGTTTACTTACAAGTTACCATGTGATAATATGATAATTTTAGTTCTATTATTGGAAATGAGAGAGTACTCTATGTTATATATTGTCCTTGATAGGTGGATGGGAGATTCAAACATGTTTTAATATGTAGTAAACAAGAGGTGTAGATACATAAATATTTTATTATAAAATGATATGTAGGTGAAAGACAAGTAGATTGAAGATTGACAAAAGAGGACACACATTTAATATGTAGTATAAGAGTATTTATTAAACAATATTCCACCTACCATGTAACAATTAGATCAACAATACATATGAAAGCCATGAGGGGGAGTAGTTTTTTTTTTTTGCTTTTTTCTTTTAGGGGCAAGCCTTAGTCCGATTTTTGTCACATTTCTACTATGATTTTGTTGCAATTTTGTTGTGGTATTGTTGTGTTTTTGCTGTTTTTGTAGCAATGACTCTTTTGTATCAAGGGTGTCTGTATGCATTGTTCTTACTATTAGCCAAATTTGAATGGTAAGACCCTTTATTTTGGTTTACCAATATGGTATACCTGTCAAAAAACATTTATCAATTACACAGTTATATAATAAAAAATGTGTTTCGCATGGATTGTTCTCTTAAAAGTTTACCAATATATGACAAATTGGAAACTCTACAAAAAGGTATAATCATGCATCACACTATATTTCTTTAATATTGTGAAGTTGCAAGTGCCATGCTAGGGGTGCATGGAAAATGTGGAAACATATAAATACAAGGAATTTAAAAGCAATATTTACTCTCCATTAATACTTCACAATTCTTTATTTTTGTAAAATCAAGCAAATCGTTGTTTATTATTAACTACCTTTAAATCCACTTTTATGACATAATCTTGCTTTGTAGAATCCAAATTGTCAAGAACACTACTATTATTATTAACATATTTTCATAAATTCATTCATGATCTATATCATTAAGTGTGTTATTTTTTGTGCATTATTTATTTTACACTAATAAATATTTTTGTATTCACCTCTACCACAAGCACTCATGGATAATGTTACTATGAATAAATAATTATCCATTGTCACAAATGAATGAATCAATCCATAATAGCTACTATTATTTGTTTACAATAAAAATGAATGCAGCTTTTGATTTAACAAGAGTCGCAATGCGACTAGTGCCCTATCATTGAATTGTTGAATTGCTTGAGAATAAATAACAATTTATTGCTTAAAAATAATTAGCATTAAATTATTTTAAAGTAGACAATATTATCATTGATTTAAAAAAAGTCATTATAATATTACTTTTAGCCAAGCTATATAAAGGTGGCACTATTGTCTATATTTTTGAAGAAGACCTTTGAAATAATTAGGTAGAAAATAATTATGTAGAAAAAAATACTTAAATGTGTACCATCAAGTCTATGCATAAAAGATCATTTTAATTTTATTCTAAATATTATAAGAGACAAAAGAGTACATAGTTATAAAATAGGTCAATTATTTTAAGAAATAATTCTAAAAAAATAGAATGACAACCATAATAAATATAATGATATCATGGTACCTCAATTTAAGTGAAGGTGAAAATAATGGGTAAAAAGTTTTAATTTTAGAAAAAAAGAAAAAATATCCAAAATTTAAGACATTTGAAAATCAATGTAGAAAAATAATACTGATTTCTAATAACTTGTTAAAATGGAGTGAAAGGTATAATAGCCCTCCCTTTGGCAGGGATTAATAAAGTACATATTAAATACAATTATTAACAATGTAATACTTCTAATAAATACTCGGCTGCAACTACGCTCAGAGGAACAGTCTGGTTAAATAAAGCCTCAGCAAATCCGCTCAAAGTCTCATTTTCACTGTAAATCCCAGGATTTCCACAGCTTTAGCAACGGATACTCTTCAAAGCAGGACAACAATAAAAATCTTAAATACGCCAAGTAAGTTCACATTTCAATCCTGAATTGACCTGCAATTTTTTGTGAAAATATTGTCTAAATGGCAGCATTAGAAGAGATAATAAGGCGACCTGTGGCGGCCACGATCCGAATGATTGTACCAGCGGGGGGCGCAAAGCCTGCTCCGCCGGTAGGCCCTGCCCTTGGCCAGTACCGCCTTAATCTCATGACCTTCTGCAAAGAATTTAATGCACGCACACAGCACATCAAGCCTGAAACCCCCATGTCCGTCATTGTCTCTGCTTATAAAGACAATACTTTTGATTTCATTGTCAAGTCCCCCTCGGTCACATGGTACCTCAAGAAGGCAGCTGGAATTCAGTTTGGGAGCGGCAAGCCCGGGCATGAGAATATAGCCACGCTTAGCGTCAAACATATATATGAAATTGCAAAGATCAAACAGACTGATCCTAATTGTGATAAAATGCCACTGGAGTCCATCTGTAAGTCCATTATTAGTACCGCTAGGACCATGGGGATTCAGGTTTTGAAAGAATTAGATTAGGAGATGTTCTTCAATTGTTTTAGGTTTTCATGATTATAATTTTTATTATGTTTTGCTTCTGGGATCGTTGTGTGAGAGTTAAAAGGATCTGTGTCTATGCCTAAATATATTGGATGTCCTTTACTTACACTCCGTGTCATGGAATGCAGTCTTTGGTTTGACGTTGGCTGTAACGCAAATTTGTAGACAAAATTGTACTATCTGTTAAATTTTTGTTTAGATTACACTTTTGATTTCTTTGCATTAGCAGTTACAATTTCATCCATATGTGCACCAGTGACATTTTAATATATGATTGAAATGATGGAAGATCCAATGTGTGAAAATTGTGTTTGATAACACTGGAAAAGTGAAAACAAGCTCAGATGTTATTTCGATGCTTGAAAGTTGTGCCTAATATGGCCGAAAAAGATGAAATAAGACCATGTATGTTTGTTTGTTATGGGAAAATCCGTAATTAGGGTTTTGGTTTCTTTCCAATGAATGATGAAAATGTGATTATATTAATATTTGAAATTTCATTGATTTGTGCATTGACTAATTTTTAAAGGATGAAATTATGAGTAACATAACGGACGCAATTGTTTTTTTTACCACAGTAGAAATGAATTTCCAAAAAAAAACCATATGTTTTTGTTTTTGCTGTCTGTATATATAGAACACTGTTTTTTTGGATAGAGCGGGTAGGCAGGTTACCATTCTCTCTCCCAAAGCATATACTATTAACTTCAAGCAAAAATGCCAAAGGTATATTAAATATAACTTCCATTATATAAATAAATTTGATTTGGGTTTATCATAAGAAGGAGAAGTGGTGTAAGTTAAACACACAAGTTTAAACATAGACAGTATACCTATGACTTAGAATATATATTTTAAAAACATGTAAAATTTCACAATATTAAGGAAAAAATGAAAATTACATCAACCGATCAGTTTTCTAGTTAACAATATCATGTCTAAGTGTAAAAATTAGAATAACTAGCTAGTTCAAATTGAGACACTAGCCATCCAGGTCCAGCCTACTACATAACCACAGTAATATGAGACTAAACATAACAGTGCAACCAAGCACAGTGCAATGCTAAGTATCTAAACCCTCACAAGGAGGAGATCAAACAATATGAAAGTAACAATGATAAAAGTACTATGACAATAGTCATCAGGGTAACACTCCCTATTAAAATTGCTAAGCATCAAAGCCAAACCTATCATAACCAGAAAACATAGAGCGAAACATCAGCTCGTCAGAAATTGCAATGGAAAGCCCCATTTATTCGGCATCTCGAGTCATTACTGTGGGATGACCGACCGGTTCAGGAGCTAGCCAGGGACCTTCCTTATTCACCAAAATCTCCATAATGTAATTAAAGAACATACGTTCATGAGAGTTGGCTATAGTTTCACCAACACGATCACATCTGCTCAAAGCACCATAAAAGCAATGAAAAACCACAACACAAAAACATAGAGGCTGGTATGAACAAATAAAAAGCATCAAAGTTGTTCTCTTGCTTATTGCCTTGAGCTTTGTAATTATGTAGGATTTAATTTTTTATTGTACAGCTTAGGTATACGTTTTCTGGTGAAATCTGAGTAGTTCTTGTTCTGTTTCTCATGCCTAAGAAGGGCAAAGCATACAAAATAACTGGCAAAGTATATGCATGCTCTTTGGATTCCTCTCTACCTGCTATTTATATTCATTATACATATTATTTTGATGGGCTCCTACATGCTCTTTTGCTATGGGCATCAGCTTCTGCAGTTGAGGGCAACATCATCATGTTTACTTTTGGATGAAGCTTGTTGAGGTTCTGCATAACAATTTGAACTGAGATCAAACCATGCACAAGGCTTACCAAAATTTCTGCAAAAATACTAAACCCTAAAAAATACTCTGGTAAGGGACTTGAGAGTACTTCGAAAATGTTTGTGTTTCATGTCTATGCAAGATTCAATCTCATTTCATAGCCTAGGTTTATGTTTTGTTGCGAAATTTGAATATTTCTTGCACTGTTTCTCGTGCCAAAGAAGGGCCAAGCCCACATACTAAATGGGAAAGAATATGCATGCTCTTTGGGTTCCTCTCTGCCTGCCTTGTTATATTTGTAATGTATGTTATTCTAGTGGGCTCCTATATGTTTTCTTGCTATGGACATCAGCTGCTACGGCTGATGGCAATGCCGTTGTATTTACTTTAGGGTAAAGGTTGTTGAGGTTCTGCGTAACAAGTTGAATTGAGATCAAACCATGTGCAGGGCTTACCAACATTTCTGCAATAAAATGGCACAGTGCTCTGCTAGCTTGCAATGCAAAAGGATATGTTGTTATTTGCACTTTCCAGTAAAATTTCTTCTAGATAACATATGACAGGCAAACATATTTGTTTGATTTCTATTTTCAAAACATATTTGTTTAACTGCAAAGATAGAGTATTCTTAAAACTCAGGCATGATAATTTTGACATCATCAAGGTACGTAAACACAAAGGGCAAAGGAAAAACTGACGATTGAAGTTATGCGCATAAGTGATGTTAAGCTACGGTTAAAATCAAAATTAATAACAATGATAAAGGGTAAAATTTTCTCCACAATAAATGTTGCTAGTTTCTTGGCACTCTAATCGGGCTGATCGATGGGCACATATGGTAGATAAGGTTTGAAGAAGATTGATTGTGTACAGTTTGAGGTGGAGCCAGAGTTCTAGTTGGTGTTAGTAAACTGTGCTCATTTTTGGTCCACCACAAGAAAGATGTGGCTATGGTGGTAAAATTAGATATCAGTAAAGCCTATGATAGGTTGAATTGGAAATTTCTGATCAAAATTCTTTGAAAAATTAGTTTTTGTGAAAACTTTTGCACTTGAGTTTTGAATTGCATTTCTTCTCCGTGCTTCTTGGTTCTGGTCAAGAGGGTGCTGGCTGGCTTCTGTAAGGGGTTGAGAGGAATCAGGTTAGGGGATCTGATATTGCCATATCTTTTTATTGTTATGGCTGAGATCTTGGGCAGGGCTTTATCAAAGGCACTTGAGTTGGGTTTCTTCAAGGGTAAGGAGCGATTTTCCTTCTTTCATGGGCAGTTTGTCAATGACACCATCCTAGCTAATCTGGCTAGATATAGAGAGGTTAGGATCGTGAAAAGATTTCTTGAGTTATATCAACTTGCTTCAGGTCAAAGTATATCTGTCTAAATCGGAGATCTTCTTCTTCAATACTAGTGGAGACGAGTAATCTAAATTTACCTGAATTCTTGGTTTTAGGATAAGCTCCCTTCCTAGTAAATATTTTGGTGTCCCGCTGTTTATTGGTAGGGGAAAGAAGGAATCTTGGGAGAAAATGGTGGAGAACTTTCATGGCAGACTGGCATCTTGGAAAAATAAATGGTTCCCTGGGCGGGCAAAATCCAATTGATCCGATCAGTGCTCCAGGCAATTCCAGTCTATATGATGTCTAGCCCCGAGTTACCTGCAAATGTTAGACAACAGATTAAGGGAATCCTTAAAAAATTTCTTTGGAATGGAGTGCAAGATAGGCAGAAAATTGCTCTACAAAGTGGGGGGATGTGAGTAAACCAAAAGCCTATGGATGCTGTGGTATCAGAGATCTTGCGCTCTTCAATGTGGTTATAGGAGCTTAACTTATTTGGAGAGTTTTTCGGGAGGAAAATAGCTTTTGGAGTTGGATTCTAGAATGAAATATCTTAACTCTCTTGACCCACTGAGACTTATTTAAATGAAGTTTGGATCAATAGCTCACATATTTGGAATTTCTTGAGTAAATGTGGATTCCTTATTAAAGACCTCCTTGGTTGGACCATTAATGATGGAAGAAGTGCAGATTTTTGGCATGATGATTGGACCAACTCCAGGTCTCCTCCAAGAACTTTCAAAATTTGGAAACCTTTTTTTAATCAATGGTTGGGAGTCAAAAGTGTCCAATTACTGGTTGAAAACGGGTAGAATATGGGGTTTGGACGGGCAGCAGAAGGACCCAAGTTTGGTTAACTCTAACTTGGATCCTCTCAATCTTCAGTTCTACAATTTCCCCAAATCTCAGAGTATTAGCAACTCCAGGGAGAGGTATTCTCTTATTTGGATTTTGCATTGGTCCGTCTTTAAAGTTTGGACCGAGGTAGGATTTCCTAAAGCTAATGCTCTTCTCTAGCTTGTCAGGACGAGGAAGATCCTCAATTTGGATAGATTACAGTGAATTGGTTTTGCGGGCCCATCAAGATGTGTTATTTGTAGATCTTGTGAGGAAGTTCTGGACCATATCTTTATCCATAGTAATTTCTCCTGGAGGATATGGACCTGGTTACATAAATAAGGGAAAATGTTGGGTTTGTCCTGGCAATACCTCTACTTTGCTTCATGTTTGAGATGAGGTGGGAAGTGATCAGGTTGGGAATATTTGGAAGCTGGGTTCAACTACTATCAGTTAGCATTTACGACAGGAAAGGAATAATAGAATTTTCAGTGAAAATCCAATCACAGAGGAAAGCTTTATTCTTATAGGTTGGAACTTTCTTGTAGGGATCTTTTTGGTGCCAGAGTTCCTCCTCCCAAAGCTAAGATAATGGGAGCTGATAGAAATATCCTCAGCAATGGGTATTCTTTGAAATAAAGGTCTGAATCCTTAGCCGAATTGTAGGAGTCAAGCTTGCTGGAAGAAACCAGGGGTGCATGTAATTAAGCTCAACTTTGACTGCGCTTCAAATTAGATTTCAGGGTCAGGAGGAATCTTACGAGATTGTGAAGGTAAGATGATCTCATCTTTAAACATTCCTAAAGCCATGAATAACATTGCGGAAATTGGAGCTCTCATATAAGGACAAAAGCTCGCTTCAAGTCTCAATACTGTCGTCTTGAAGTAGAAGGTGACTCTATGCTTGTTATCAATGTCTTGAATAATATGAGTCAGCTGAGTTGGAATGTCAGAAGGCTTATTATTGAAGCCCATTGGCTAAGTTTGATGTTTATGACAATCTCCTTCAGGTGATTGGCAGCACTAAGCGTCCTTTGGACACCAATACATCACACATCAGAGTTGATAGATCAGTTAGGCGACGCTTCTCTCAGCGCATCATTACTACTCAGACTACCCAGATATGCAAGCCTGCGATCTCTTGGCATCGTGGCTCTGCTCCTTGTCGGCGTGGCTCTGCCTCTCTCCGGGGACATGGATCCACTACTCACCAGCTGCCCCCCCAGACCACAAGGGCAAACTGATATTACATGTTGCTTTTCTACTACGGAAATTACACCAACTTTGGATGTTAGGGGAAATTCTAGAGGAAGTGTCTTGCTTCCTCCTACTCCGATCCTGTATATTCGCTGGACAACATTATTAGATCCCTCATGGTGATCGATAATGGCTCAAATGATTCCTCCACTTCAAGCACAGTTAGGGACATTCGATGAGATTTGCCTCCAGTCTTCATTGACACATGCTCTTGGGGTTTTTGTTCGCCCCTCATTGCTATTTGTATCGGTTTCTTTGCCACTTGTTTTAGTGGCACATTGCTCTATTTTGTCCTTCGTACTTTATTTCTTTGGTTCGCCTCTTGGTTTCTCTCTTCCTAGAACTTTCTATTGCTAGTGGACGTATCCTTCAGTCCCATTGACCTACTTTTGGTCAATTGTGGACACTAATATAATTTCTTTTTTTCTTTCTTTCTTCAAACACTTTTTTGGGAAATCACTAAGCCTGCAGACATGCTTTCCAATTTTGGTGCTAATGATCTTAAGGAAGGTGGTTTGAGGGTGTCTTTGAATGTGGGCGATTGGAATAATCTCCACACTCATTATTAATGATATTTAAAAACTTCAATTTTGCTGTGTCTTGCATCAGTCCTCTTTCTTCGTGTTGTAGATGTCATGGCAAAGGGCTTTGCAAGTGTCGACTGACTGATGATTTAAGGGACAAATTTTGTTTAGACAAGTTATGATGGTTTTGAAAGACTAGCGGTGTAACTATTTGCCTGATCCTTGAAAGCTGCAACATCATTTCATTCAAGTGGGCTTCTGTTAGAGCGTATGCCTTATTATGCTCTATTTTCATTGCCCATTCCTGAAGCACTCAGCTGTTTCTTTTTCTCTGCAACTCAAGCTCACTATCATGGGGAAAACCAAAACTTGCCTGTGTAGGGAGGAAAAGGGAAAACAAAAGGTGGAGGAAAAAGTGATAAAGAATGTTAAGGAGGAGGAGAATGGTGAGTAGGGAGAGTTGGAACTTAAGGCCCTGTTATTGATAAGATGTTCTTGGAGTTTTTAATAATGGCACTCATTTTTTTCAGAGAGACTTTGGAACCTGAGCTGCTTGGCGTGGAAGGAAAAATCTGTAAAGTTAGTGAGTTAAGAAATTTCTTTTGGGTTAAACTGGTTAATAACAATCTACTAAAAAGCCTGCTGGAACACTTTGAATACACCACCTCGTATGTGCTATGCTGGAGATTCCACGATCCTGATCTAAACCGACATTAGTCATTATTATAATTCTACAAGAACAAATAAATTATCTTAAGAATGGGAGGCTATACGGCCTAAAATGCGCTCTGTGATCTGCCTTCCACTGTTCCTCTTAGTGGTTTCTATGAAAGGACTGTTGCATTTGCTTTTGAGTTTATTTTTACTATTTTCTATTTCCTGCTGACATGAAGCTAATCTAACTTTTCAACCTTCAGCATCAGATATAGAATGCACTTGACCACCCTTCTAAGATGTACATTTAATAGAGCTCAAGCGTTTTGGATAGCTTTGAACACCCAATACAGAGAATCTCGTTATAACCTTCTTTAAGAGCAAATTTCAATCTAACATTGGGTGCAGTGAGCTTGTCTACATTGCTATTCTGTGCTTAATCCCCTGGAGAAGGAAAGAAACAACATTTTCTTCCAGACCACTTATCTGTCCTCCCACCTGTGTTGATCCTGGGTTTTCTTTGGCCACTCCATCAAAATACAATTTATGTGATGATTTTTGGGATTCAGCCATGTAGTTTTGAGTCAATTTACTTTGACCCATATTTCACATTTTTGAAATATGGGTCTACATAGATTGACTTGAAACTACATGAAATGTGGATCAATGTAGATAGACTCAAAACTACATGGCTGAATCCCAAAAATCATTTGAGAATAGGAGGTTGTAAGGTCTAAGATGCTCTCTGTGATCTGCTTTCCACTGTTACTCTTAGTAGTTAATTGTCCTCTAAAACGACTGTTGCGTTTGCTTTTGAGTTTATTTCTATTTTCTATTTCCTGTTGACATGAAGCTTATCTAACTTCTAAAGCTTAGGCTTCAGATATAGAATGCACTTGACCACCCTTTTAAGATGAACATTTAATAGAGCTCAAGCCTTTTGTATAGCTTTGAACACCCAACACAAAGAAGCTTGTTTTAACCCTCTTTAAGAGTAGTCTTCAATCTAACATTGGGTGCAGTGAGCTTGTCTACATTGCTATTCTGTGCTTAATCCCCTGGAGAAGGAAAGAACAACATTTTCTTCCAGACCACTTATCTGTCCTCCTGCCACTGTTGGGCCTTTTGGATAGCTTTGAACACCCGTCACAAAGAAGCTTGTTATGAACTTCTTTAAGTCAAATCTTCAATCTAACATTGGGTGCAGTGAGCTTGTCTGTAAATCTGGTCAGAGTTTTGCTAAAAAATCAGACTTGCAAATAAAAACACACTAATATAAGAATACTTCGATTTGAATTCATTCAGGATATGTCCAATATGTGAGTTACAATCATTTATAGCTTATTGCTCTCCCATAAGTTAAGTGTAAGCTTATCACTCCCAATCCCACAATATACTCGACTTATTACTAATATCTCTCACACAATCTCCTATCATCTCTCAATACCCCTATATTCCCTCAACTATCCTAGAATCTCTCATTCACTTATCTAACGTTGAGTTGTAATTACAACTCAATGCACACACAAAAATTACAATATATATTATCCGAGATAATATATTTTCTCACACACTCACATTACATAACAAATGTTCATACTAACCTATACAATATAATGTGAGCACTAACAAATAATTCCTAACATTCCCCCCCCTTAGTGTGAACATGGTAAGAAAATTGATTGCACTTTTTCTGCAGCTTGCTGCCTCCGTGTGCTCACGATCTTGGTACACATCTCTGAAATGATGGTAGAGAAGGAACACATCTAACTTCTACATCAACCGTGCACTATCGGGAATCAATCAATCGATAGTGTGGGAACCCCGAACATGAAACATCTGCACAACCTTTCAATGGTTTTTACTAAGGTTTACCATAAGCCTAGGTATGAACAAGAATACATCTGACTATTCAACCTCTTTAAGAATGTCATGGTGTTGTCATTTCACTTGTGCTTTCATCTATTCTTCACTATGTTATTACAGATCAGGGAAGTACATTAGGAATTCACTGCTTACTTATTACAAAATATAAACACAGGAACATTCATCTGTACTCTAAAATGAAGCACATCATAGCACGACATAAAGAAAACACAAAACTGAAAAACAAAAGCTACCACCACATCTTTATGCAACCACGTCGGTTAGTGACTGACGAGAGGTCATTGTTCAACCTCCTTCCTCATGTGCCTCCTTTTTACAATATCTACATTATTTCACTCATTCAAGTAGCCTGATGTATTCACATGCAGTTAACCATCGATGTTTGCCACCTTGTAGCTTATTCAGGTTCAATCCCTCGGCTCCCCCCCATATTGTGAAACACATATTTTATTAGGCGAATTGAGTTATCACTGAAAATGCATATGTAAGGCAATTTTTGTTAGGACTATTGACAATGACATGACATTTTGACAATTTATTTGACTGTTATGACAATGACTCTATACTTTGATGACTTTTACAATAAACAAGTGACAACTTAGGCTTTGGACACCATACTTTTAGACTTTTGACCACAATGATAAAATTTTGAACTTTTTGACAAGACTTTTTAACGATAATAATGACTTTGACTATAGCAATTGACATTGACTAATATTAAAATTTTGACCTATTAAAACTTTTAGACGTCATCATTAGTTTTAAAATACCTTAAATATTTGAAGACCTAATACTCTAATATAAGTAAACCAAATGTGACTGTCTGAATAATTAAAAAATCACTTTAAAGAAACATTTAAGTATAAGACTTCTAATATAAACCCATTATACCGACTTAAACACTCTAACTATTATAAACCACTTTATTTGATCAAATGGCAAATGACACAAAATTCAAACATGATTTAAGAGAACAACTATAATGCACTCACGATAATGATTCAAGCAAAAGCCTGGAGAGGAGATGCAAGAAGTTTGACCGAGCCAGATCTACACCAAATCGAGAAGTTGACAGATGCGGAGATTGGACGTGTTGAGGACTGAATGGCTGAAGTTGCATGTTGAATCCAGAACAAAGATATAGAGATGCATAAATACATTTTCCAATTTGATTACATGTGAATCCAGAACACACCGATCTTAACAAATTGACTGACTGGATTGACACGCCAAAAACATTCAAAATGCAGGTCATGATAATGATGGTTGCAGGCATCCAGTGCTTCAAAGCTGCTGAGTCGCATGGCTGTGTAGCTACCAACAGAAGGTGCATGAAAGTCCTAGGATAGCCAATTCAATGAACCGATATACCATGCTGATGGCAGATCAACATGGTATTCACAAACAGATTCATGAATGGTAATGATCTTGGTGATAGCGCAATGTTAGCAGGTATATGATAGAATAAAATGACGTGTGCAGACATTGTAAGATGTCAAATACTTCTTTACATATGACATCTACTTAGAATTCTGCTCCTCAAACAGTTCCAACTAGATGGTCACAGTCAATGAATTCATCATTTCTCCTTAACCCTGGGATCTGCGTCCTTCAATGTAGCAATTATTCTGACAGAATCGTCCCAGCTATCACGGTAAGACAATCCAAAAAAGTTTCGCATTAGATTCAAATTCTGGGTTTTTCAGAGACTCTCAGTTTATCGGAATCAGCCTTGTTCTAAGATACCATAATCCTGTGAATTTCGTTATAGCTGCTACCATTGAACAGATTGCTTACCAACAAGGGTCACGGAATTTCAATGAAATTACAATGCTTACCTACACATGAAGCTCCGTAGGTATAGAGCCAATTATGTAAGTCTCGGGACGCCCTCAATATCCCACGAGTCTAACATTCCATAGTAATGAACCTACACTGATACCATATGTACAACTATGGTTATCATATTAACTATACACTAATAACCACATGGTAATAATTAACAATGTAAATACTAATTTACCAAACGGTAAATCACCAATATCATATGAACATTAAGTATCCCCTTCTTGAACATCGTAGTAGACTCGGATGCCTTCATTTTTTAGTATATTACTATTTAGTTTCCCGATTGGAACTAAGAATCTGGAATAATATATTGATTACAAATCGGACGTCAGTTACCCTAAAAAAGTGGTTGTAAGTGCATAATGCATCTTTATAAGCAATTCAAATATTTATAAGCGATAACGTTTGACATACAAATTCTAATAAGTGATGACTTTATTTTGATACTTGACTCTAAGGATGACTATGATGACCCATGTAGGGAGATAACAGCAAAGAAGTAATTTAAAATTGCTATTTAATACAAGTAACCAAGTGGAGTGAGTTAAATGGCTTGTAACAAAGCAGATGTGCTAAATGACAAACACTATATTAGGAGGTCTTGACAATTATAGGCATCTACTAACAGTGATCAATATACTTAATATGGCACATTTTCATATCTGAAATTTGGTAGAGCTCAAGATAATGATTTTGAAATTTGACAATAAAACATGATGAGACAATAGTTCTATCGACACTGGTTGCATTACAGGACAAAAGATCCTCTATTGCCAAAGTTGAATTAGAGCCATGAATTATGACTCTTAACCACTCAAATGATAGGAAGTTTCTATTGATAGGGTTGCAATCCTAGTTTACAAGGACAATTCTGAATTCTCAGCTAGTGTTTGAACGACCATATTAGTGCAGATTTGTTTTATCTCAACTAGGGTTTAAAGACTAAAAATGTTCTAAAAAACTAGAATTTCTTGGCATAGATTAGATCTAGCTGATTAGAAATCTCGATGACCTTACACCAATATGTGGGAGTAAACAAAATTATACTCTAGAGTTTAGATATTACAAATAAACTTTTGACAATATATTTTTTGCCGATATTTGTAAAAATCATGTCGCAGCTTATCTACATGAAATTTGAACATCAGAAGCTTCTAGTCCATTCAAATCTGTAAGATGAAGTAAAATGAAGACTTTAATAAAATTGCGTCTCTTTTTCATATGGGATAACAAATTTTTTTGAGACATCATTCTAATATGGCATATGAGTAAAATGTATCCTATGATTACTACAAAGTATTTCCTGGAAATTTTTTTCATGGGATTCCAATTTAGACCATCTTCTTTGAGTGCCATGCATCTCTAAGGCACACGGATCACCTGCTCTTGAATACCAAATATGATAATTTGGTCATATTTTAGAAAGACATTTTCTCTATTACATTTGTTAATAAACTACTTCAATTTACAAGTGGGTCTCTTGGGGGTAGAATTTATCCCATTAAGAGATTACATTATATAGGAGAATGATCTCCTTAATACAAGGAATCAACATCAATCAAATATCCCTCAAATATCTCATATTTATCTCCTAATATCTCTCTCCTACAATCTCTCTAACTCCACAAATCTCTCAAGCCTATCTAATAGCGAGTTTGTTCTAACAACTCACGCACACCCAAACCCTTATGTCACTCAAAGCTATATATGTGAGTTGTTTATGACAACTTCACATATTATATAATTATTATACACACACACACACACATAATTATGTTATCCTAGATAATATATTTTCTCACACACTCACATTACATAACAAATGTTCATACTAACCCATACAATATAATGAGAGCACTAACAAATAATTCCTAACATTGTCTACATTTTTATTCTGTGCTCAATCCCTTGAAAAAAGAAAGAACAGTGTTTCCTTCTAGACCACTTATCTGTCCTCCCACCCTGTCGATCCTGGGTTCCCTTTGGCCGTTCCCTTTGGCCACTCCACCAAAATACAATATATGTGATGATTTTTGGGATTTAGCTGTGTAGTTTTAAGCCAATCTACGTTGATCCAGGTTTCATGTTTCGTGAAATATGGGTCAATGTAGATTTACTTGAAATTACACAGCTGAATCCCAAAAATCATCACACATAATTTGATGCATTGCGGAAACACATGTATAAAAAATCAAAATAGTTGACTTAGAATCTTGTGGTTCTGGAGGCTGGGCTACAATTTGTCTGATGTGGTGCTTTGCTTCTGAAGCTGAGCTTATCAGCCTCAAGCTATTAACAATTTCTCATCTTGAAAGTATTTGGTAGGCAAACCAAAGGAGTTACCTGGCTGGCTGCTTTAAGAATTTTTGTAAGTAACACATTGATTTTCAGGGCTTCCATGTTAATGTTGGGTTCCCTGTCCTCAAATTCCTTGTTCCATTTTTTCCAGCTTCAGTAATGATGAAGCAGGGTCCAAATTTTGGAGATGGAAGGTTTAGCTTTGAACCTAGGTGGATTTGAGTTGACTATTGCTTGAGCATATCTTCCCAAGTATCTGGGTGCATGACATGATGAAGGTTGATACGGAAAAGTAACCTCATTGACAGATCTATGGTCCATCTGCAACTTCAGAAGAGATGGCATAGATTTTGCATAATATGCACTTAAAGTCCAGAAGTTATCCCCATTGAGTGGTTTCATGTGTGCTAGAAGCCACATAAGCACATTGATTTTTGGAATAGTGTAAGAAATCTATATTGTTTGCCATGCAGATGCGACATTTGAAGAGAGCTTTGACAAGCCTTCGACAGATCCTTGTACCCCTTTTCAATATAAGCCTGTGAATCAGGAGGTCTCCAAATGAGATCACCTTTCTTCTGTTTGAGAGATACGTGTGGCTCTGATTAGGAGAGGTCTGTGGCATTTTTTGAAGGCATCAACAAGGACTGAAGAAAAGTTAAAGAAATCCAAGGGGAATTTCCCAACAAATTCTAAGCACCTCTTAAGAAGATAAGTCTTACCCACAACTGAGAGCCTGTTAACTCTATTATTTATCATCCATATTTATAGATACTGCAGCTCTTCCTTATCCCGTATTGAAGGCTCTTCAAATGTGCTCTCTCCAACATCAATGAGTTTGCCTAGTATAGCATTCTTCAGGTGTTGTATAGATTTGGATGTTTAGTGAAGCATAAGAAATTCAACATTGAAGGTTCCTTTTGTGGTAGGTCATGGTCACTGCAAAATGTTTTTCTGAGCAATCTCAGGATGGACTTGTTATAATTGTTTTACAGCAGGTGGAAGGCAGAGAAATTAGATTCCCATCCATTTTGCTTCAATTGCTTTGTTTAATTGGGTGAAAGAACTTTTTCCCAAGCAATCAATGCAACTTTTTCCACCTACGAAGAGGAAGTGGCTGATGCATTTTTTAATTTCTAGCACCACTGATGGAGGGGAAGGTGACATGGATGATGGAACTATCGGAGACAAGCAATCAGAAAGGACTGCTATGATGTGTGTGATCCTTCCATGTAAAATCGGCCACTCATTACCCCAAGATGCATTTTTTTTTCTTTAAATTTTTTATGTTGAACTGGTAACCAATCTTGATTCTTGATCCTAGAGAACTAAGAAGCTGACTGGCATTGCAAGGGAAAAAGAGCTGTTTTTATTCAACTACTGGATACTGTTATTAACTTCTGGGGAGGGTGGTGATGGCATAAATTTTATATTTGTAATTTTGTATCTATTTAATGGTCCATGTAAAGCGTTAAGAAAGCCATTACGGGCTTCACGAGTAAAAATCTTGAAGGCACTGGTTAACAATATGGTATCAAGTACAAACAGGGAGTGTGTTACACTCACTCCATTTTTATATTAAATGCCCAGAATATGCCTGGACAATGATACAGCTGCCAGAGTGATAATGTATGGTGAAACCTCTCTTGTGATGTTAAAAATAAAATAAAAATTGAATGGGTCACCATCTATTACAAGCTAAGTGACCGCATTCGCCGAACTTGAAGGTAAAAATTCGAAATTTGCCGGATTTAATACAGCAGAAAAGAATTTGTTGCAAATCGCGAATTTATTCGTACGGAAGTTGGATGTGAAATTTTTATTAAATTCACTGCAAAATCATGTTTAAAATTCGCCAAATTTCGTTTTAAAAATTGGTAAATTCGTTTTAGGGTTTAATTTTTTCAATTTTAGGGTTTCCGACCTGTTTCGATGCCATTGCTGCCATTGCTGGGCGGATGTTTAGATGTCATAGCAGGAGGTTACGCAGAGTTCGTTGAGTCTTCATCCGTGCCCGAGTGTCACTTTTGAGCTCACAATGTCACACATAACTTCGATGCTACTTGTTTTTTGTTTTTTAAATGTTTTAAGGTTTTAAGTTTATAAATGCGTGGTAGTTAATATTTAATAAGTTTTAGGTTTTCGTTTTAGGCATTTTTATTTTTATAAAATATATGTATAATGTTATATATAAAGTTATATATGAAGTTTTACTTTATAAAATATATGTGTTATAAATAATGTTTTATTTTATAAAATATATGTATACTTTTATATATAAAATTATATATGAAGACCAAACCTTAATCTAAGTAATATGTAATATATAATAATTAAGATATAATTTATATGTAATATTTAAGATATTATTTATATGTATATTTAAGATATAATTTTATATGATTATACGATTATATATAATTTATATGTAATATTTAAGATACAATTTTATATGTATATGTATAATATAATATATAATTTTATATATTATATAATTTTTCACAGTCGAATTTAATCACGAATTTAATCATTGATTTTTGTACCAAATTTTTTTTCACGAATTTAATCATCGGCGAATTTGAACACGAATTCGAATGCGGCAACTTAGATTACAACAACAATTCTAGTTTTTGTGAGTGGACAAAATCCAGAATGGAGGAACTCCAAATTATCTAGTGACTTTTAAGACAAAAAAGCTGTTAATAATGTGAAAGCATTAGCAAGACCTGGACTTCGATAATTCTCTAGAGTGAAGAGCCTCCTGAATAATGAGAATGTTTTCAAAAATCTGCCTACCGGAGCAAAATGCCCTGTTCTTTCCTTATGAGCTTATCAAGCAGAGATTTAAGCCTATTATCTATCCCTTTGGAAATAAATTAGTATGTTCTATTTCACAAGAAATATGGTAAATTGTTTTCAAGGAATGGGCACCCCTTAGGGATGAGAGAAATGAATGAGCAATTAATGGCACGTCGAACTTTACCTGTTTGTCTGGTCTCTTCTACCATTTTAAAAAGATTAAAACAAATAATTTCTTACCTTCTGAAATATGCAATAAAATCATTATCTTTTTTGTTTTACACACCTTCTTGGCATCTTACATACACTTTTTAAGTCATGAATAAACTCTCCTTGTCTCTAAACATCCTTTTAGACATGTAGTATTGTATTTGATACAACAACACTTTTGACATAGATTAATTGGCCCATCTATAAAATCTACACTTACGAAAACAATCACACCCCTTATCAGACACCTTTTTGCAACTATCAAACCAGTACCACTAACTTAATACCTCTAAAACAAAAAACATATACCGTTCAATGTTCACATTGCATGAGTACACATGCGACTCTATCTAAGTAGGCTAAATGAGACCACATTGAAAAACTTGATTGAGAGCTAATATAGGATCCCACTTCCATTTCGATCACACTTAGCAACTAGTAAAAACTTAAAAAGAAAGCCTTGTTTAATCAAGCATAGAGCAAAAGCATTATGAAGTGTACAATGATCCCTTGCTTTTTATTTTCAAATTGAAAATGGGTTAAGACAATTAAATGGTCTTTATTTTTTATTTTTCAAAATGTAAAATGGATTAAGGAATTTAGATTATCAGATTTGTTTGCTAGTGTGGGACAAAAAAATCCTTCGGTAATTTGAAGGTTCTATATGGTTTTAATTTCAATTTTTAATTTATTTAATTGTTTTTTTTCAGATTCATAAAATACATTAAGTTTTTGCAATAATAATCACAATTTTGAATTCAACATTCCTTGTTAACACTGCAATACCTATAAAATGAGTTAAGAGTATAACGGTTGTTATTTTTGCTTTTTATCATCTGTCATCAGGAAAATTAAATCAATTATTCTTTGGCACAATAAGCTTATTTGATCTTTCACAGACTTGGAAATAGTAGTATACCACTATTTTAAAAACTATTAATGCAATCACTCTTTAATGTTATTGTATTCACTCCTCAGAGTATATATACACCTTTATTCAACATGTAATAGTTGATTAATAATCCTTATGAAGGTGTCATACACAAATGTCTTTAACTCTGTTACATTACTATGCCACCTAGGTTAAAATGTTACCTTTCATGAGGTAGTTGTAACTCATGTTGTATTATTACACATGAATAGTAAAATCATGATAAATGGTCACCTAACCCCTAGGAGAATATCTATGCTATACATGTAAAGTCTCATTTAAGTGAAGTTAAAGGACCTCAATTCCACTGTGTTCAAAATCCCTACAAAGTGTGTTCACATACTAATGACCAAAACAATTCACAACAACTATAGTGACACATATTGAGGTCCATACATGTTATGGATGAATAAAATAGTCCCTTACAAGTCACCATACTAATGACCATGATATATTGACTATAAGTTATTACACTTTATTGCGAGTTTTGTCATAGAGATTTAGCTTGAAACAAAATGTTGTAAATGTATCCAACCATTGATCTATGTTATATAGCCCTGATGTGGAGGCTAGCGTAGTGATTGTTTCACAATCATACATTAAGTCATTCTGTGACCTGATATGCAAAGCCTACAAACCCTTCCTTATAACTCCATAAATTTACCTACTATGGAGAATATACTTTTACCATGTTACTTAGCATTCTAGAAAATGCTAACCTTGGCAAGATCATGTAAGTTTTAACCGATGTCATTCCATACAAGCTAATGACAGTATATCACCCTTCAGACTCTGAAGCTTTACTGTATCATTAATCCAAGTTAACTTAACTGACATTCAAGAGGATCTTTGTAGTCAAACACTTGATACCAGCTCAGCTCTGCCTAGTGCGTTCAGATTCTGTAGATACATTATGTTATCAACTGATCACTATGCTCTAAACATCGTTTCATCTTCCTGCAGACTTGTATGCAAACTATGTCTAGGTCAGCTACTAGTGATAGTTGCCGACATGTACTCAGTATGTGTCTGTAACACTGACTCAGCTCTTTAACCACTAAAAAAAGCATGATTTCACATTATAAGGTGTGATATTATTTCTTACATGGTCTGTGAAAGCTGTATCAAATTTGATCATCCATAGACCTTCTACCACCCCATGCACCGAGAAGATTCATCTCAAATTTTGTGGTCTCCAAGACTTCACATTTTGCATTGATCAAGACCTCATTTAGGCCAAATTCATAAATTGTGGGTAAGGGGTTCAAACACAAGAGTGTTCATGTTTTATTTCTTAGGTATCCGTCCTTCTAGGGCTTAGAAAAATATGTACTAACTATTTCAAACCTCTCAGTTAATTGGATACAAATTTGCCTGTAGCTCCTCGAAACTCTGGGTCATTGGATTATTCGCTGATTCACCAAAACTCCTTTGCACGTGGCGTAGAAATTTTTCATTTCATTCACGAGAACCCATGTTAGGATGTTATTACGTACCTCTTATCAGCATTATAGAGTCAAAAGTATGTCAAGCATTTCTCATCGATTTCATTTCATATGACACTAACCTTGTGTCAAAAAAAAGTGTTACTTGTAATCTATACTTGAATTAAATATTGTACTGCCAACGTCATTCATATTTAGGATTTTTTAAACTTTACTGTATGTGTGCTCATCCTGACAACAGTACAGTGTAACTATTTTTCAGCAACATAAGTATATTTAATTGCTTATGTCTTCATTATAAACCTCTATCATGTCTCTATTTGATAGAACCTTCAAACTAAAGAACAAGAATAGGACACCCAGAACCCTAAGTACTGACGTGATGGTACACGACCCTTAAATCTAGTGAAGATGCATCCAAGTGGACATAAATATGACTGATCATTGTAACATGATCACATAAAATTATTCATTAAACATCCACATTCATGATGAATAATTTGAGTGCATAACATACCACTATCAAGACTGCAAACCTTTATAAGATATATGTTTGGAGTTATTCATGTCATTGCTCCAAGTATACCATAATCAAGACCTCAAGTTCTAATACAACAACTCTGCAAGTTCCTTTATTAACATGTTCAAGTTACCTTGGGATTTGTTATGCATACTTCATGTAATTTGTCATCTCTATACCCCAATTCACCTGAAAATACAAAGGAATCAATCTGAGAATCTAACTGGCTTTCAGAACAGGTTTCCCTGACACAAAGATGAACTGTCGAGGGTGCCTTGAATCCCAAACTTTTACGAACTATGAAATACACTCTACCAAAAATATATTTTTTGGATTTCAGGGGTTTAGGACATCATGACATCTTGAACTTAGACTCATCATGAAATGCATTTCTTCTTTGTGAAACATCCCAAAACATAACTGAGAATTCACAATACAATCTTGATACATTAAAGAATATACAGGGTTGAGTAACCTTGCATGCAGACATAGACACAACCTTTTAGTTGTTTTTAGTTCACTATACCCTATTTGACATGCACTAAATGCCAAGTGGATTTGACCTTCAAACAACTTTGAATTACTTTGACACAAACCACACATACCAATAATTCAACAAAATGACATCTTAGCCCAAAGCTATAGACTTTAGAATATTTCACAATTGCATGTAATTTGGACCCATTTAAAGACATGGCTTAGCATGGATATGGATACGGATAGTTTTTAATGCCCCTTGATATGGATATGGTTGGATACGGCATATATATATAAATTTAAAAATATATATATAATAATCTAGATTAGATATATATGTCTATAAATAAATTAAGAAATAATAATTATCAATTTTAAATTATAAAGAAACTTATACATTAGATTAAAATTACACGCAGACTACACACTTCCAGGTTATGGGAAGGTAGGAATTTGGTATTTAATGGATTAAAAAAAATTGCAGGTTGTGTATGCCAGCGGAAAATAGAAGAAATGAAAGAAAAGAAGTAGAGTAGGCCAAAAGAAACAGATCAAAAGAATTGCATGTTGAACAGAGCCAATGTGAAAGCTTGAAGTAAAAGAGTGAATCAACATTCTCACCTCCATGTCCTCAATTGTTGCTACTAAAATGCATTATAGTAGATCATTTGCAGTTTTTAGCATCTCTTTAACATTTTGAAGGGGTTTTTTGGGAATTTTTTCAACTATTAAGTCAGATACTATAGTTGCCCTGCTTACTGTATCTGGCTGTATCTGATACTTACTTGGCACAATTAACAGGTTTCTATTTGGATACGGCTGGGCATCCATCTTGATGCCCCAAGTTTTTTCTACCATACTGCAAGCCTAGCATGTAGGTGTCTAACTAAGTTAATACCATGAAAAAATCAAGTCTTGGGGAGGTCACTAACCATAATCCTTAGATTTTGACTTGGATGTATTCATGAAGAGTTAAATTCAATTCTTACGGATATTCAACAAACCCTATGGACTTGTTGATTTAGTCATCTATAGCTTGAAAAGCTTCTAAACAAATACATTACAGAGATTTGGCAAGTGTAATCATCTCAATTCAAAAACTCTTTGAAGAAACATAACCTAAATTAGATGCACTTTCCACAATATGAGCTTTAGGGTCTTGAAGTGGATTTTATCCAAGAGAATAAATGGACATCAAGAGATTTCTTGAGTAGATTTGTGAGTCTTCCAGTTTAGGGAATTCCTAGGTCAATGGATGTATCAATAAAAATATAAGGAAGCATCAACAAGGCACGATCAACTATTTGACAGAGAATGCCTCAGAGCAATTCAGTCTCATGAATTATCTTGTGATGAAGGATGTGCATCAACATGTAGATTTTACATGTTTCCTCCAAACCTCTAAGCAAACGAGCTACGCATCCAAAATGTATAGCTTTAGATTCTCCTGGGTCAAGGAATCAAACCAAGTAATATGATTTCTTCACAAGGATTTTTGACCTTAGATGACTAATTAGTTGGAAGCACAACCACTGAGAATGGGGGGGGGTGAATCAGTTCCTACAAAAATTTTTGCTTCATTACCTTAACTTACATACATTCATTCACAAGATCATCCATCCAACCATTCATAATTAATGTGTAGTTATTAATTGACATCATCAAACAACACAATCACAAGTACATGAACAAAAGAACACAAGAACACATGAACACCAAATATGTAAGTGGGAAACCCTTATAGGGGAATAAAACCCACTGACCTTTGCAAATTACACATGGACAAACTATCTTAGTGAAGCGCCAACTTCATAAGGAGCACCAATTTAGTGAAGCACCAACTCCACAAGGAGCACCAACCCCTAAGTTTAGTGAGGCACCAACCCCACAAGGAACACCAATCTTTAGATTTAGCAAAACACCATCTTGCATGGAGGCACCAAACCCCTAGATGAATCAGGCACCAACTCAGCTACCTAAATATGTTTGTCAACTTCAGAATATTTCTACAACAACAGATGATGACTCTTCATTTAGCTCTTCCTTCTTCTCTCTTTCTGAAAACTATGCCTTCTAGGCTTCTTCACACAATAGGCTTCTTTGCCAAGTTGATTAGGTCATCCTGACCTTGAACATCATATGCTCGCCACCTACTTTTAGATCTATAATGAAAAATTATCCATGCCCTTTCTTTGATGGTGACATAGAACTTCTTCACCTCTATATTCTTTCCTCTTACTCCCAACTACTTCATTCTCTCTAGCACAAGCAAATAGGTCTCATGAATTTCCTTGCTTATATACATGAATTAAGAATCATACAGATCTATATCGTCCATCAGTGGGTCATCAGAAAATAATAACAACATGAAATCAATCATGAAAGCATCATACACATAACCACACTTAGGTCGACAATAGCATGCTCATGACCATACATTTCTTCATTAGGACTCATATTAGGCATAATTACACTCAAACACCTTCTTTGCCAAAACTTAGTCCTATTGGCCTATATGGCCTTCACCAAACATCAGGAAACACTTAGACATGTTTAATAAGTCCATTATATGTCTTATATATGCTTCTTCAACTCTGCACCATCTAGATTATACCATGAAGGCACCCATTAGGACCAGCTATCCTCATTAGGTTTGTGACCTACAAAACCAGGTATTCACATATTAAAGCAAATACATCACCAAATCACCTCACCATGCATGTATGTCAACCATGAATAGAAGCCTCATGACCTCAGGGTCATTCACCACTTCCATCAGACATCCTTGCTTGGATTGTAAGTGCCCTGTTATCCAAATAACTCTTCTAGTTATCTGGATAACTTATATTTTCATCTTGACTATGGTGTTTCACATTTCAAGTTGCGCACACTCAAGATTGTTCTTTTGAAACCTTGGCATAGTTGTAGTTCCTTTGTGTGAACTTGCGTGCCTTCCTGCTCCCCTTTGCATTCTTCTATCTCCTCCATTTTTCCCTTCCCGTGCACCTCGCACTTACTTATATCAACTAAGTCCTTGGCCCCGCATACAACATGCCCATCACCTTGTAATATTTGTGCCTTAACCATATGTTCTCTGCTCACCATTTTTCCTTATCTCCCACACACATCCAGTGCACTCCTCTGTGCCTCCCCTCTATTTCCATTTCACGCGCTTACTTCTCTCTCATACACCTTGCACCTTCCTTTGTGCCCTTTTATGCCAATTCATCTTCTATCAAACTTGAGTGTGCCACACGTAACCTATCAAAGCACGCCAACAGGGTGTCAAATCTAAACAGCCAACCAGTGCATGACATGTGGTAGAAAAGACAAAACAAATGAACAGTTGGCCATCATTTTAGCCAACCTACACATGCCATGTGTTTTTCATGCATCGATAACTCTGACATCTTCTGAAAGCTGTATATTTTGCTACATATCTCATATTGGCACATGACTGGACTTGTCAAAGAACTGCTGACACAAGCTACACATTGGACTATTCAAGTTCAAATTTAGGTGGGATTTATTAAGTGAAAATAGGGAAACATATTTTAGCTCATTAATGCACACATCGAATCAACCTCAACTACCAGATTTCATTAGATCATGCCTTCTTCCTTCTTCCACACTTAAAACAGACATGGGAAAGTTCATCTGACAACCTTACGAATGGATTTTCAAGCATTTATCACTGGTTATTGGTGGTTGAAGATTTGAATTCAAGTTTCCCTCCCTTTCTCTTTCTCTTCTCTCCTTCTTCTATAAATAGTAGAGTTCAACTTTGTAAAAATATCTCTCTGTGTGGTAACGACACCATGCCAAAATGGTGGCTGACTTCCCATGGGTCTCAGACCTTGGCATGGTCTCTGTAATGTATTCTCGCTTCTTGTCGTGAATGTAAATGATTGTGCGTCCCTTAAGCAATAAAATCATGTTTTGTGGAACTCTTTTCTTCCCTCTCTCATTTTCATTACATCTCGCCTCTCTGTTTGCTTTTTTTGGCATGTTGTGCATATTCTTCTACTTTCATTCCCCATGTTCATGTGTTACGTGTGCTAGAAGGCCAATCCCATGTGTTGATCTGTGGCGCGTGTTGTTCGCCATCCTCTACCACGCCCTCTCTATTTCCTTTGCTGCTCATGGAGAGAGATCAACCCTTTCCTTCTGGTGCTATCACCTTCCATAGATTAGGATTTTCCCTTTCTACACATCCTTCTAACCCTATTCCCATGACATGTTTAGTCTAGGATTTACATTCGGCATTAGGAGTAGCAATAGCATTAGAGGTAGGTAGAGGAACCAACCTTCTCTAGAGATCCGTCCCAGGTGTGTAAGGTCCCACAACTTGGAGGTGGCTCCATTCTGGTCTCAGACACCTTGACCCTTAAGAGATCTAAGACACAGGTGCACATTTGAGCAACCAACATGAATCATGAATGCACCTGTTGCATTCATGAACTTAATGAACAACATATACCAAGAATATTTGGGCAAGTTTGTGTTGATTTTCTTGGATGACATTCTGATCTATTTAAAAAATAGTGAAGAGCATAATGAGCACTTAAGAATACTGTTGGACGTACTTATAAAAAGGAAAATGTATGAAAAAATTTCTAAGTGTTCCTTTTATCAAAATGAGGTACAATACCTCGGTCATATCATAAACAAGGAAGGAATATCAATAGATCCATAAAAAATTAAGGCAATAACAGAATGGCCTACTCTAAAGAACATTCATGATGTCAAAAGCTTTGCAGGGCTAGATGGTTACTACAAAAACAAAATTAAATACTTTTCTAAAATTGTTTCTCCAATAACATACTACAGAAAAAGGATAAGAAATTTGTTGGGTTGAGAATACATTTAATTTATTGAAAGATAAATTAACTACAACACCTATTTTCAATGTTTCAAGCCCCAATGGAAGCTTCACCATGGTTACAAAATGCCTATGGTGAAGGCTTGGGTGGAATTCCTTCTTCAAAATGACAAGGTGATAGCTTACGAGAGCATAAATATAAAGGTATATGAGCTAAACACAACTTGACAAGGTGATAGCTTACGAGAGCATAAATATAAAGGTATATGAGCTAAACTATGTTCCCCACAATCTAGAGCTTGTTGTCATAGTGCATTCACTCCAAGTTTGGAGAAATTTCCTATTGGGAAATCCTTTTGAATTGAAAACATACCATTTGGGGTTGAATTATATCTTCAAACATGTCACCGAATTTATTTTGGAAGACATATGTAGGTGGCTGGATCTTCTCTATCTACCTTAGTATGATTTTAAGAGGGTTTATGACCTGTTTACATCAAAAGGAAAATAAAATAGAATGCCCCAGATGCCTTATTCATCAGAAGCTAATGCTTTCCATGTCTTGTTACCATTACCCCAGACTACCCTAAAGAGCTTGGGCCACCATACAGAGGTCCCAAATAAAAATGATGCTAACAAGATTTGTACTTATCGAGCATGTTGATTGTCACTGCAAATGTGCAATAAGGTAGAATCTAAAACCAATTTTTATGCTTCTTCCTTCAAACCAGGTCCTGAAACTTTGTCCACACCTCTAGGATAACTAACTACACCTTTCCCAATGCTCACCTTTGCATCTTATCTCATAATCATATCATCCTACTCCATTAGGCCACTTAGGGCTTAAGATAGGTTTAGGTAGGTGATTTTAGGACTTAGAAAGTTGCAAGCTACAGGAAATTATGGGAAGGGTTATCACTGGCCTTCTTAGGGTTGAAGCAACCCCATGGAGAATGCTCTAGAAAATCTCAAAAATGACATGGAACCAACTTCTACATAGGTCTATGGGATCCATCATGACATATCATCCTCCTTCAAGAATATTTTGGATTAGGGTTCGGAGAAGCTAGGCGAGTTCTTGACAAAATTCATGGTTCGCAGGCCTAATCCAGTGCTGACAAGCTCAAAACATTTGTTGACTCTTGCCAAAGGTGATTCCAAGAGCCTCCAGATGGAGTTAGGATGACAAAACTAAAACATCCTCCTAAAAATGCAATACTTCTCCAAGCCACTACAAATACTGGGGACACCATGCAATTTTTTCATCAACACTTTAGACCAAACAACTCAACTTGTCATGACATCAATGAATGACACTACCAATCAACCTTCACACATGTTGTTCCTTTCTCCTTTTGACATCAATGTCACTTATTGACATCAATCAAAACACCACTTGCCAACAGTAGTTGCAAATGGACATTGATCCAGTTAGTTTCATATAAAATTGTAGGTACCAAATAGAGAGTTGTACATAATGTTTAGTATCAATTTAGTCATCATCTCAGAGACTATGTCCCTCTTGGAGCGAGTTTGGGAGTTCAACCTCGCCAAATTTTGGAAGGACACATAGTTAGCTCCAGGTAGCCTGGTCGGGATTTTGTCAAAAGTCTCTATATTTTCATCCCTCAAGTTTAGGGAAATTAACCGGTGCAGTAAGAGGAAAAATTCAAAGTCCCCCATATGACCTCTATATGACCTACGATGTGACCTTCAAGATCATCAGTTCAACAAGCGGGTGATTGTTGGGTTTCAATTAGATTTAAATTGCCCTACCGTCGGATCTCCAGCCTTTGGACTTGTCATCTCTAGAGAACACCATGGAATGAATATGGCGCCCTCATATACCTCACATTTCAGGGACATGCAAACCTTGACTCTATGCACCCAATCCCTCTAGGAGGAAACATATCTGGTCATAGTCATGTGGCACCACTATCCTGCAACCTTAGTGCTTTCCAAGTATGATTTGTCTAGCTCGTTACTGGCCTGACCAGTCATTATCGTTAAGCCACGTGGTGGACCTGGTCTTGTATGCTAACTGTGTAAATTGCATGTTCCTCATGTCCATCTAACCGTGAGGGATGTCAATCTGACATGAAAATTCACTTCAAGTCAAACTCAATAAATTCCAGAGTCAACCTTAAAAATTGACTAGTTTGTCCACGCATTGTTACTTCTCACTTGGCTTTGAAGAAAAGTTACAGAGAACACCTCAGTCCACCATTGTTGCTCCGAACCAGCTCCGCCATAGCAAAAAAACCTTCCAATCCATGAAAATTCATAGGTTCAAAGTTGATCATTGTGTGTATCCCCCATAGGGCACACTTCCCTAGAAGCAATGGGATGCCTTGTTACACTTTAACAGTCCACCTCTTTTTTTTGGGGGTGGGGTTATTCTCTCCTAAGATCAATCAATTCCCCACGAGCAAGATAAAGAAAATTATGATTAAATTAAAATAAAAACAATAAAAATTAAATTTAAAAGATGGCGAGGAAAAATAAGAAAAACAGGTGTTGCACTCTCTTTAATATAAATGCTCTGCGTTGTGCTGCACTGCAAAATTAGAGATAATAGGGAAAGAATCAGCTGTGGAGGCGGTGCTTTAGATGTTATTTAACTGATTGGTGTTCTGATTTGGAGCTTTGTAGTGGAGAGCCTTCCCATATTTTGCTATCGGTGTAATCATCACACTTCTTTTTGGTGCAATCGGTGCAAGTTTTATCATAACTCTGTCAAGTGTTCATTTCCATCAACTATCAATGAGATATCAGTGCCCTTTTCTGTCACTTCTAGTGAAAGGCTCAGTCTGAGAAGAAAGTGTTCAATCATGCCCTTTTACTTTTCTCAACATTCATTCCATCAAGCTGTTTCATCTGGCACACTATTACAGTGTTCCTATGCCGACTCAGTGCCATATTTCTTAGTTGTCCTCTTTGTTTCAATCTACAAAATAAACAGGCAGATGCAGCCGGTGCATGAAGTAATTATTGTTACTTTTGACATTTTTGATCCTTTTAATATAGAAATCCTGAAAACTTTTAGACTTTGAACTAAATCAAATGTACTATGTAGTTCGTGTAGCATTTTTGATCTTCTTAATATGGTAGTTCTGAAAACTTATTACAATTTTTCTTATAGGAATCTGTAATTAACCACACTATATGCTATGGTTTTCTGTCCGCCTCTCTCCAATTGGAATAAAATAAATGAGCTTGAAATCAGTTGCTGGAGTGCCTCGCCCACTGCTGCCCCCCACCTCTCTCTTTATATATATAAGATGATAATTTGGAAGGCAAACAGTAATTGAAATGAGTTTTGGAGCCATAGTTTTAACAATTCTATGGAAATCCAAACAGTATATGTTGTTTTAGCTCTCTCATTGTTCTCATTAGTCCACAGTCCATTTGAGAAGCCATGCCACCTTGCCAATATAAACACTTATGTCCCTTTATATATTGAGGTAACAGAAGTTGTTTGATACTGATTGAGGTAACAGAAGTTGGAGAAATAAAGATACAGTCTTGTTCGGAGAAGAGGGGCTTGTATATAAATTTATAATTGAGAGTTAAAAGAAGTAAATCTTTATCATCTGAACTATTTTAATATCTCTTAACCATGTCTATTATGGCTACATTAGATATGGAATAGATGATGCTAAGAACAATTCCATTGGAAAGTCCATTGAAAATTTGCTTGCATGGATAGGGTGGGGCAAGAATTTGATATTTATTATAGTCAGAAATACATATAATTTGCATTTTAGGCCTTTTTATTGGACACGAAGATTTTTTTGAACAAATTATTCGATACTTTCTGTGCTGCCATTTATATGAAACAACTTTTGAAACATGATTCTTCTTGTTGTTACTTCTACATAGGGTTGCTATCACACACTGGTTGCAGTCACATTGATGGAAATAAAGGTGGGTTTGGTGCATTTATTTATCATCTCAAAATCAATTTAATACCTGAATTTCAAGGTAGTACTTATATAAATATTGATTCAGTTCTATGACAAATGGCACGGTCCTATTGTGTTGGTTAAACAAACTTATTACAAATAATTCTGCAAAACCCAAATTTTTTCATTCCCTTCTTGTGCAAGGACTTCAACCAGCCATTATCCCGGTAAAAAAATGGTAGAGGCAAGAAGTCTGTGTAAATGGTTGAAGAATTGGGACATTTTTGACAATTTTGAAGAATATGAAATTAAATGCCCAAAGCTAAAAGTATTGATAAGTATTGCAACAATGAGGAATAAAAATTAGAATAATTCTGGTCATATAATAATATGATCCATGTAAAACCACATCAACCATCTTATCTATATAAGTAACCATTGCGAAACAGAAAATAATGATTGTAGAACTATAAGTTGGTTGACATAATACAATGTGAAGTATGTATACTAGCAATTGTCCGTTTGAGTTCCATGGACACACTGATAGGTTCTATTGCCACAAAAAAATTAATGTGAATAAACTTTTCTCTGATTTTTTTTTTTTTTGTGTTTTCTGGTTTGGATGGATGTGAGATGGGTAGTTGACAGGTCTAGAGCACAAATGACATTTTGAGTGTACTGTTTTATTATTAGACTTTGATTGTGCTTGCTGTTTTGTAAGAAGTATATGAAACATTATTAGCTTGGTGTCATTTTTCTTTGAAAGACGGACTACATCTGTTGGACAATAGTTGATTTTATTGATTGGGCTTGTTGAGGGGATAAGAAATATATTTAAAGTTTACTAAATGGGAAATATACCTTTGTGGTGCCCCAATTGGTGGGGTTGGTGAAAGCCCAATTCAGCCAAATAATTGTAGTAAGTTAATGCTTTTTGAAATGCTAAGATGACATGTTTAAATGAATAAAATGGTTGCTATTATTTTGTCCAAGTAAAATTAAACAATTGAAATGGTAGATCAATTCGTATACCTGAAGTATTCGAACACTTGAGCAACTTTTTCAAGTATGAGTAAGTTGGCCAATGGGTGTAGGAAAATATGTAATGGTATGACTATAACTCATATATGCACGAGCACCCAAAATGAAAAATAAACAGTACAATGCATTGTGATCACACCATAGAATTGTAAATGAAACAAAAAATGCGAAAGGAAGCATCAATGCATACCTCATGATCAAGAGCTCCTATGCGTCACATAAAAAATATGGGAAAGGTTGGCCTATATTTTAAATGAGAAGCATGCACGAGGTGTAACAAAAGAGGCTCAATGTCCTTTAGCCCCCATTGTGGTGGCAACAACAAGAATTATTTGTTTACTATGTTTAATTCTCAAACAACATTGTCAAAATGTTAAAGAACACTTGTGAGGAAGTTCCTTAAACCAAAAAATGCAATAAAAGGAAGTTGAAAACACATATATGCTAAATAAAAATATATCATCATCAAAGCACATCGGTAACAACATGTATATGCAATGGGATATGTAAAACATATGAAAGACATCATCATGCAATTTTAAAATGTAAAATGTAATCCACTATCTAACTATAATAGTATAGTGTATGTAGATATGTAGAATATGACATTGTGAAGGCTCCATGAATATGTGGGGGAAATGGTATGGCCCGATGTAACATGCAAGAGAGGTGAGGACAAAGGATATACCACCATTCGTAACAAGCAAAACACACAATAATAGTGTGCCTCAATAGATGCATGGTAAGTACCATGATAACACATGCACCAAATATAGTAAAGTTATGGACTAAGTACAATGATATCACATTAATTAAACACAATCGTGTGAACTAATGGAAAACATTAGAAATTATTGAATAAAATAGCATGACCAAAAACATAAAAGCAATTAATCATATGTCACATGATGACTAGAGAATCATATATCAGCATGACATGATATTGCATGACAACTTGTACAAGCACACTCAAGCGCACACATGAATGCACAAGTAATTAAGCATAGAACATGCAAGAGAATACATAATGTAATAGTGATGTAAAGCAATGTAAGGTGTATGTATGTATGTGTACACATACACGTGTAGTGTATGTGTATACATATACACATTCATGTGTATTTGTATACACACACGTGTGCTTGTGCTCACGTGGACACGTGCATGTGTGAGAACAAATGTGTATCTTACATGCACACATACACACATCCCCATGTGTACTCGTGTGATACATGCACACATATGCTCTCGCATGTACACACACGAGGCATGTGTACACATGCAACACACATGCATGCACACAAATGTGTAAACACTCACATGTATGTGTACATATACACGTACACATACACGTACATGTATGTGTACATGTAGGTGTGTTTAGTGTAGATAGATACATGTATGCGTGTACCTAGATGTGTACATGTACATCTACACATGTATATGTACATATTGTGTGTATATGTGCATATACACGTACACATTATATATACATATTGTATGTGTATATTGTAGATGTACTCTTGCACATATACACGTGTATGATCATATTGTGTATGTATATGTGCATATATGATGCAGAGCACCAAGACAAATCAACTCATCCACAAAGCTAGATTGATCCACTTATCACAAAATTGACCAAAGCTTGCAAAATAGCTTAGTTTCATAAGTCAAGAAACCCTTCAAATATGCAAATTTTAGATTTTAAGCTCACTTTGGCTTATGCTATCAATTTTTCTTGTGTAATAGGTCTACCTCATGCAATAACAACTACCAAACTCATGTAAATCAATCAAGAACTTCAATTTCAACTCTCTCCCAAAATTGTCTCCTTTGGCTTGTTAAGCGCAAGTTGATGGTGAAAACTGGGTGGGAGCAACTTACAAAGCACCTAGAAGAAAACTAAGACTTGATTTGGACACCCATTATGCTCCTTGTGCTCATTACCAAGTTTTATTTCTCAACTCTTAGGGAAAGTCACTTTTCCAACAACTCCTTCTCCACTAGTCAACCTTGTCTTAAGTAGCTCTGCCTTCATTGTTTTTTAAGCCTAACTTTTGATAGAAGCACTTATTTAACCAACTAAAGACAATTTAGAGCACCCATTTGGCCATTCTTCATGTACACAAAGTTTCTCAGTTTCTTCCTTTGTAAGAATCCTCCAAAACACAATATCCTAAGTTCTTAATTAGGCCTCTTTGCCCTCCTACATGTATGTAGACCTACTGTCATAAAATATGGTCATTTTGATCAACCCCAAGCCTTATAACCTTCAAAATCCCCTCCCTCACACTCCTTAGATACTATGTATAATTTTTCAATTCTCAATTCAAATAATAAAGGCTTAAATCTTAAGTTTAGAAACAAACCCTCCTTTTCAACTTCTACAGACTTGGTAAAGGACTAGTACATTTTTCCATCAATTGAGAACTTTTAGTGGTATGATTCCTTTTGATCCTTATTGAGTGCTTACTAATGATGATTTCGTCAAGATCTTAGCTCTTGGTAAGGTGTCTAGGCTCTTAAGGTTGTCATCCACAATAAACCCTAGGTAGGGTTTTAAGAAACATAGGTGAGGAAAATTGTTTGTATAGACTTCTTTACTTGCTTTCAAATCCTAGGAATACTTCTACATGTATGTGTTGTCCTCATGCAACTTTTGAAACAAAAAGTGATCACTAAATACTTCACCAAACTCTAGACTAATCAGTTACCCCCTTTCTTGACCAAGAAGACAAAGTTTAGGGTGCAATGTCTAGATTGAGAAAGAAAATGCAATTTTCTTAAGTTTATCTTAGTGTCAAGCACTAAATCTCAAGTCAGTGATCTGTGCCACCCTTAGGACTCTTCTCCATTCACAACTCTTCTCTTTCAATCAAAATTCCATACTCAAACGCCACATCCAAAGTTGACTGTGATAAAAAGTTGACTGGTACAAAATTTTTAAAGGAATACCTAAGCAAAGCAATACCAAATCCAATGAATACACACAAGAATCAATTAGAACATGGGTCTAACACCCTTACAAAACCATGAGGAGCATTCATCAATGAGATTCTCAAACTTCCTTTGATCATATTCAAACATGCATATGCTTTCAAAACAAAAAAACCGTGTGCTAGCAAGAAGAGACTACAAAAAATGAGTATTCTTGGAGCTTATACTCCTTCAATCGAGATCTCTCTCTCAAATAGTTACAAACAAGACATATATTCCTTTTCACCTTCTAACCAAATTCAAGACCTCTTAATTACATTTGCCAAACATGTTTTAGTCACCAATTACAACTTTTTAAGGAAGGATTCATACAACATAAGGAGAAGACATGTGTCACAACTTTATTAACCCTTGAAGGGCCTTAGTCAAGCTCCTTGCCACTTATTTTCTCATAAAACAACTTTAACACACCTAATAAACCAAGAAGCACTCAAAAATTCAAAATAACACTTTTTGGTGGGAAATACAAGGTTTGAATTTTTGAATACTTGACTCAACAAGACATCATGAAATGAACTCAAATGATCCCTTAAGGACTTCTAGATTCCTAACACCAACTTCCAACTGAAGATGATCTCCTTGAAGTGATCTTTGATTGTATATGATGCATGCCAATACTTCACCAGTTGTTCTCTGTCTTCCTCAAACTTTTTAGTCTTGAACAAGAAGGTACTTCTAGGACTATTTTTGTCTTCATTTGTGTTCCCTCTTCTCTGCACCTGTCTTCAGTTTGTCCTTCCCATTCTATCTTCTTCATGACTCTTATCAAAAGATTCACACTTTCATTCAAATCACTTGTACTTGCACAATCAAATTTCAAAGCAATGTTAGATTAAGAAATAGGAGGCTTTAATGCCTCTTCTACCTGCTTCGTGACATGCTCCGTATCTTCACTCATAGCTTCTTCATAGGCCTTCTTGACCTTGTCTATAAACTGAACATCTTCTATAAAAAAATTCATGTTATTTTGAGGCTTCCTCTTTTCCTCAATGCTCATGCAAATCTCTTGGACTGATAACCCTTCTCTGTCATCAAACATTAGATTTGCCACCCTTCCTTTGTGCCAACTAAACTTACTCATATTTTTTTCATCTTCTTCCTTTTTAGCTAACTCATAAGTCTTTTTGACACCTTCATGGTGTATATCTTCACGGGCTGAGCTTACACTCACTCTAACCTTGGCTCTAGCTCGAGCTTGCTTCTTCATTTGTCTTTCACCTGCAAAAATACATTCACACCTAGTATTAATCTAAAAACATAGAGGTTGCTTGGCCTCCATGGCTGATCTCTACTTTAAACCACTCTTTAGGTGGTGTTTGACCTTCTTAAGGTTACTTATGAAGCCTTCAATTTGCCCTTCATCTCCATATCGTTCTTCATGCAACATGTTTACTATATCTTTCGCCATCTTACCTTTCTTATCATCTCCATTAACTACATCAGTTGATTCATAATCCAATAGACATTCCTTTGGGTCCATAAGCACTTTATCATGCACTTCTTCACTCTTTCTTTCATCTCTTTCTTGTTGCACTATGCCAACTTCTCTCTTGACCTCTTCTTGTCTTAAGGCCTTCTCAATCTCTTCACATACCTTATTTTCATCTTCTGCTACTGCATGTTTCTTCTCTCTCACTCCTTCCTTGGGTTTCTCTTGACCTTCCTTCTTAAGTGCCTTTTCTTGCACCACACCATCCTTGTTAACATAATGATGTAGAAACATGCTTAAGGCCTCTTCTAAGACCTCTTCATATTCTTGTTCACTTGCTCTATGCCTATGACTTGGCATTTGCTTCTGCTTATCTATAAGAAAATGATGTGCGTGCGTGCGTACCTATGCCACACCTACATGCATGTGTCCATCCCTGCTTGCGCATGTGTGCATGTGTTACTGGGTGTGCGTGTGCGTGTGTGCGTGCTCGCGTGCGTGCCTTCCTAGAGTTATTTTCACACACAATTGAAACATTTTCTTTGCCTTCAAAACTAGAAAGAGAGTCAAGAAGAAATAAAACATTGGTTTCACACAATGTTAATGTTACATTATTTTTTGGTTTCTAGAGAGAGAAAAGGGAGAGAAATAAAACATTAGCTTCACACAATGTCACTTGTGCATTATTTTGTTGATTTCTAGAGAGAGAATAGGGAGAGAGATAAAACATTATGTTTATATAATGTCATTTTATCATTATTTTTCTAAGCTGTAGAGAGAATAAATTGTAACAAAACTTCCCATTACAACATATTGTCATACTTGATAAGGTTCAACTAGTAGAGCCCAAAAACTAGCTCAAGGACTAAAACCACAATACAACTCAACATAGCTAAACTGGCCACAAAATGGCCTCCAATTAATGTCCTTGGGAAGTTTTAAAGTTAACATAACTTCATTATCACACTACTATTCTAAGAATTCTCTGAAATATGCTAACTGGACCCTAAGATCGACTAAGGGATGAAATGGTATTAGCATTATGCAACAATAACATGTAGGATAATGAGTGTATAATATGCTAGGAGTAAGTGGGTGGTTATGAAGGCGATCGTTCCATTATCTAAACATCAATAAGAGCTTATGTTATGCTAAGGGTATCTAAGAAAAGTTCTACCCACCAAAACATTTTATTTTGTGTGTGGATCTTTCCTAATCAAAACATTGATTATACTCACGATCTCAAATGTGTTTATCATAGATGGGTGATCAATGCTCATGTGAATAGCCTCGCTTAGATCAATTGTAAATTAAAAGAGGATGGGGTGATAATAATGAGATATGATTCATTAATATAAACCGTTATAGCAACATAAAACACATAAGAAAATTAGGGTTTTTAGAAAGACCCAAATAAAGAGCTATGGTGTTGAAAATCAGATTTAAAAATATGAAACCCTAGGGTAAATCCAATCAAGATAGTGCATGAATGTGTAATAAGATAATCCATAACAATAAATACAACAATCCCAGATTATGAAAGGATGATATATTTGATAAAAAACACTTATAAACTAGAATATGAGAATTAGGGATAGAGTTTGGAGCATATCCACTCAAGATGGGATCAGACTATGTGATGGTGATTTGAAACTGAATGAAGATGTTTTGTAGGGTGACATAAAATTGCCAGTAAAATACGAGAGCCTAGAATTGAGTGGAGGACATATTCTTCCACTCAGGATAAGTTCACCCAACGAAGGTGTTTGAAGGATGTCAAATGTGTCATCCAATACTATGATTTGCCATAACTTTATAACTTGCAACCATGTCTCTAGATCTTGCAATAATTTTTATGTAGTTACACATATCTTCTCTTTGTATTCTTGACCTATTGTTATGAGAAAGTGTTATTCATCATATGCGATGGAGTGGTCTCAATGCATCCTATTAACATGAGAAGTGCTTCCCTATGTGCCAGTACACCAAAGAAGGATAATTCCATTCGTAATTCTCAATGTCATTGGGTGGAATAGAGGTTAGAAATGTGCAAATAAAGATAGATCCATACTTCAGTCCTCAATATTTGGTAGTGATGCTTGGTTTGACTCTCAATGTATGATGTGATCTAGGGTAGTAAACGATGTTTGTATTAAGATATGTGTGGCTTGTTGTAATGTGCTCCAAGGGTGAGATGCTTCAATGTTGTGTTTAAATACCTTTTTAGAGTGTGCTTCAATATGAGATCCTTAGATGCCTATAACAAGTCAAGATGTGCATGTTTATATAAATGGATTGTGTGAACAATTTCCCACTTATTTGACCCTAAGTCGACTAAGGCAGCTTGTGCATTTGAAAAGATGACCATTACAAGTAAAATGGATAGGTTCATTGGCACTGGGATAAATTTGCGGACTAAGCCTTCCCTAGGTCTACAAAATTGTCCATGATTAAGATGGAATCTAATATGAGACATGAGATAAATTGCAAACTATGTCTTGTGTAAGGTGCATAGAAAATTAAGGTTCCAAGTTGAAGAATAAGTCATGACCTAGTGGACTTAAAGTGAAGGATTGACCGAGATGATTTAAGTTCAATTAATAAACGTGTAATTAGGATAATGTTGGGATAAATATTAAAAGATTATTGTGAAGCACCACATGACCTAATTTCGGGTACTACAAAATAATGATCATAGTAGTATGAGTAGTAGCTATATTTTTAGATATTATAGTAGAATCACTAGATGGAGGCACAAGAATAAAAGTAATAATAGTATCTACCTTAGTGCCTAATGTAGAATGTGAGCCTTTAGTAGGTAAGATAGAATATTTCTAGATATTATAAAAGAGTCACTAGATGAAGGCACAATAATAAAAGCAATAGTAGTAACAACCTCAATGTTTAATGTAGAATGTGAGCCTCTAGTAGGCAAGATAGAAAATTTCAAAGGTTCATTTATTATATGTACTTCATCATATGTAGATTCCTTAACTAAACTGTTTTATCTGTCCACATAAATAATTACATCGATCTCTTTGGGATGTAATGACATATACTCTTGAAAGAAAGATATGCCATTGGCATTTAAAGTAGAAAAATTTGACATGTTCATGCCAATGTTGTTACCATAAGCATTTTTATTCTCAACATGTCACAAACATATTCAATAGAAGTATTGAGTCTATTACAATTCACATTTGTATCAATCATATCAATAAATGTAGCATGACCATCAACAATAGCCACCATTTTCTTTTTCAAAGAAGCACAAGATTGAACCAAATCATTACATAAACCATTCAATAGCACTTCACCTAATAGGTGTAGTTAATTAAAATTTCTTGGTTGGCATAAATTAAAAATGTACATAACATTCAAAAAGCTAGGGTTAGTGATGTATGAGTCAAATATGAACACATAAAAATATAACATAAGGGAAAGATATGAAACCATAAAAACAAAAACATAAAAAATAGACCCTAGGGGAAAGATATGAAACCCTAAATAGAAAACCTAGCTTGCATGATCTAAAGAAGCGGCTTCACCAATTTGCTTTAGGTGCTTTAACTACACTAGTCTAAAATTTTCAAAATAAGCACATAATTCAAATTCTTATCTATATGTAATAAAATAGTAATTTCAGAATTTGAGAAGTGCAAAAATTGACTAAAAATAGAGGGAGAGTTTACAAAGCATGAATAAAATCTATACATTCGATTGCATACTTGATTGCCAATAGTTGGGTATAGATGATAAAAATATACTCAATAAATAACTGGAAACTAATTTCCGAAGTTGGATTGTGCTTGAATCTGTTTTGGTAAAAACATAAGCGAGGAAACTAACAATTTTTGTGGATAGTGCAAGTCACTAGTGCTCATCACAATCACACCATGCTCATTGCTACTATCATGGGGTGACCTAAAAAATTGCATGCATACCTTTTTTGTTCTTGATTTGAAAAACCTATTTTGAATGTGCTATGATATGGGAATGTATGCAAATAACTTCTATCTTGATTCAACTCCAAACCATAGCAATTCACTTGAAGAAACATAAAGAATGCTCAATAGACTTGACCCAAACTACCTATAATTGGAATCATTGCACTATATATCAATTTGGAATCAGTGATCATGTAGTTATATATCGATATATGTAAGTCCATGTGAGAGAAATCTACACCTTCCCTCCCTCTATGCCCAATTAATGAAAATAAAATGAATCCTTATTTTAGAATAGGACAATATGACCACTTCAATTTCGACTAAGGGTAGATTTAGAATAACATCTTGGTGAATATGGTTTCCTTGTGTAAACTCAACTCTTCATGTTGTATGTAATTGTTTCTCGAGTACTTAGATGTACAGAAAAAATGCCAATGTACGTGTGATGTTTTAAATAGGCTTAGATGTATTTGCATATATAACCGTGATTAGGATAGTTTCATGTGTAATCTAGTTTCAAATTAGATTAAATGTTTACCATAAAAAGTACCCACATGGAGAAACTGACTATTTGACAGGAAACATCACTAACACTTGCCGGTGGTGTCCCAGGGGTCACTAGTGACCACCACTAGTTTCCTATGAGTCGCTAGAAATGCCACTAGTGTCCCTCTATTACACATGGGGAGAAACTCAAAACCAATCGATGAATAAATATCACAAAGGTGAAATAGAGGTCTTAGATAATATGAAAAGTATATATTAACAATAAATGGTAGTAGAAGTAATTTGGGATCAAATCAAAAGGGGGGAAGTATGCCAAAAATAGACTAATATGCATTGGTGGCTCAAGTGTCCTAAAAGATATCTAAATTGTTCTTGTCACATGACTTGTTCCAAAATTAGGTATCAACACTAAGAAACCATACATTCCCCTCAAGAGTATGCCATGTTCAAAACACACAAATTCATATAATTTTTTGTTCCCATCTATTATTTTCTCATGATCCAGTCAACATTATTGCTTCTGATTTCACACACAACACATATAGATCTTCATCTATAGTATTGTCCCCTAGATCTAATATGATCTAGATCATTAACCATACCTTTAGAATTTACTAATGCACCTATAACATTCATGTAGATGATGAATTATCGCTTACCAAAATTCATTGAGTCCTTTATGTTTGTTTACTTGTATGACCTCCTTATTTTTTTAGGAAAACGTGAGAGGAGATGAATGTAAGGAAAACAAAATGTTATCCTTCGTACTCAACTTACCGAGATTGAGCAGAGACTAACAAAAAGAGAGGAAGGAGTTAGATATTAACTATTGTCTTGGTCGTAACCTACGTAAATGGGCTTCAAAAACTTCCAATTGCTCATTTAGGATTGTCCATTGATAAACTATAAGCTTTGGAAGAGGGGTAGATTGAAAGACCACAATCTATAGCTCTTGGACGATACCCCATTGGATTGGATTGATTATTTCAAGGGTTATTATCCTAAGAAATAATCCTACCTTATGTCGTTGGGATTATTTGGAAATGGTCATAAGGTGATACAAGTGTGTAGGTAAAGGGGAAATGGCCAACTACTAGGAATGCATAGGCTAAGTTCGAGTAGCGTGGATTCTAACTAATTTATGTGTTTGGATCAACTAGCTTATACTAATCAACTGAAAGGAGGAACATCCATAAACAACTAAGTGAATTTAAAATATTAAATATTGTTTAAATCATTAATTACTTTAAATCAAAATGGTTCATCAAACTTAATCAAATAAAGACAAATACATAAAATTAAACCATCTTTTTATACTTTCTGGATAATATACATGAATAAATAAAGCATAATTAACTAATTGTTTTTTTGGTTTGTTACTTGTACTTTAAAGCTAGCTAGAATATATATAAAATAGACAACTTAAAGAAAATAAATAAAGAAAGAGATAAGTCAATGCTATTCTCTATTTCAAGAGGGGTGCTAAAAATAAACATATTTTTTTTCACAAATTTGTCTAACAAAGAAAATAAGAATGAAAAATAAAGCTTCTTCCTATAAGATCACGAAATAATACTTTATTAGTGTTTACTTTTGGATTATTAGTGAGGAAATCCTACGATAGATTTATCAATATGAGAAGCTTCACACCAATAAGCTCTCTAAAACTAAATAAACAACAAACACTATAAATCCACTTCCATATTTCCTTTGAGTAAAACCAAAAAGGGTTTTATTTCAAAGGAATAAGCTGTCAATATTGGAAGACAAAAAACAAAATAATGTAGGTGCGTTGAAAAGAGAGAATGAAACTAAAGAAGTAGAGTAAATACTATGACAAATGCTTTCCTTGAATCCTTTAATACAAACCCAAATAGAAGCGTATGGAAGATGCTTCCCTTGACTCTTTTGGCTGTCTGTGTAGATTTTCATCACTACACAAATTGGAGAAAATTTTAGGGTCAAATAATGTAAAAATAAACTTTTTGGTGTTTTTGGCCATGATTCTTTGAGGAAATCGAGTCATTCTTAGTGGCACGAAAGTGACACAAAAATGAAGTGACAAGACATTTTTATTTTTTTTACTTTTGCACAACATTTCTCTTGTCATAACACCACCATAACTCCACATATGTGCCACCTCAAAATGCTTTTTTACGTCACCATTGCACCACTCAACTTTTAAAAAATAAAAATTATTATTCGGTATAAAATATTAAAAAATTAAAAATTGAGAGGTTTGTGTTGGTTTTGTTAGTGTAGGTTATTATTTATCCTTTTATTTATTTATCAGGATAATTCTTACACTTGTTGGGTTAGTTTGCTTAGGTGTACTAGTTGTGTGGAGTTAACTTACTAGTTGTGTTGAGTTAGCTTCTTAGTTATGTGGAGTTAGTTTGCAAGTCTTTTGGAGTTAACTTAACTACCAGTATCAGTTAGTGGGAGTTCTTCACCACTGATTTAGGTAGTAGTTGCACTTCCCTCCTCCTATATGTACATCTTTCTTATTGAGTAATTAAAGTCATTGTATTGTAATGTATTGAGCATTATGGATTATGATGGATTTCCATATATGATATTTTACCTATTCTATTTTACAAAGCTAATGTGGTGTGCTATTATCATCTAAGATCACGGCTTGAAACAATGTTCTTATCGTTTCTTTCACGGTATCAGAGCTATAGATGATGTAGACATCCATTTGTAAGTTTTTCTTTGCAAGCAAGGGTTTATTTTTTCATGTATTCGGAATTTGTTAGCAATTTTTTGCAGCATGATTTTTATGCAAAACAGAGTGCGACATTGGATTTGGAAGGTGCCAAAACCCTAGAATTGATTGTAAACTCGACCATGTTTTGAGACAGTCAAAACTGGACGCAAATTTGTACTCTCTGGGTGCATTCTTTTATCTATTGGATATAAGCGTGTACCTTCCAGATGCATTCTTTTACCCTCTGGATATTTCAATTTTGGATGTAGTCTTTTATCCACTGGATGCATATCTATACCCTTTGGGTGCATTCTTTTATCCATTGGTTATAAGCTTGTACCTTCCAGATGCATTCTTTTACCCTCTGGATATTTCAATTTTGGATGTAGTCTTTTATCCATTGGACGCAGATATGTACCATTTGGGTGCATTCTTTTATCCATTAGATATAAGCATGTACCTTCTAGATGCATTCTTTTACCCTCTGGATATTTCTATTTTGGATGCAGTCTTTTATCCATTGGACGCAGATCTGTACCCTCTGGGTGCATTCTTTTATCCATTGGATATTGACGTGTACCATATGTATGCAATGATTTACCCTCTGGACATTTTAGGTTTTGGGTGCAGGATTTTATCCTTTGGTCGCAATCTTGTATCATGTGGATGCACACTTTTACCCTTTGGACATTTGGGTGTCATGTGTACCTTTTAAAAAAAATTAGCATTAAAATACTATTTTCATAGCAAAACCTTCTAGAGCTCATAACTTTTGATCTGTAGCTTGGATTAAGGTGATCATTTTTTTGAAATTGTGTATTTTTTTGAGATCTACGCATTGGTGAAATTTTTATACATATTTCAAATTTAAAAGGTATTTTTACTCATTGTAATGTTTATACACACTCAATTATAAAGTGCCAAATTTGGGAGGGTGTTGTAATCACTTGTGGATGCAATTTCGGTTGAGCCTGACGTCCTTAAATTTTGGGTGTTGCATTCTTGTATCTATGGGTGTATGCATTTATATCTCTCCTTTTTGTTGATATATTATGGATCTGTATTTTCAACACTTTATTTGGCATGTTGACAGTCTCTCTTGTGGGGGATCTATTCTGGTGAAGCCCAGTGTTAGTTTGTGTAATGATTTTAAAAAAATAGAAATAATAATAATAATTAAATAAAATAAAAGAACTAAGAAAACCCATGTTTTCTTTGTGGGGGGGGGCGGTTTTAGGGAAAAAGGGTGCTTTTGTAGTTTTTGTTTTGTCTTTTTTTTTTTTTTGCTGAGTGTGGAAGAGAGCCACCGCCATGGGAAGAGCTCCACACCCATTCTGCTGTGTCTCCTTTTCCAGTGCCCTCATGGCCTGTGCCTGCAGTCGCCCAGCCTGTATTAAAATGGGTGAAACCCTTGGACAACATATGGACGTTCATCAAAGCTAATGGAGGAGGATTCTGTCCATTTTAGCTTGTCACATTTGCCAGTATCCTCCCAGCCTGCGCCAAAAAATGAATTTCTGAACCTGTGTGGGCTGTAACAACGCATAGTGATAGGGGGTTTTCTTCTGCATTGTTAGGAGTTGTTGCAAATGCTAAGATTTTGGGGTTATCGCTGTTGCCGTGTTTGACCAAATGAAGGAACGATTACTGGTTTTCTCATAGATGTGGGCGTGACTGTGTACCAATTTTCCCATTTATTGGGTGGGTACCTCATTTTCCTCATTAGGCAGTCACGCCACTTCTCCATGCGACAAACTAGGTCCTCATGCTTGATCAGTTTACATGTTAGTGTACAACAAATACCCAGCCTATTGATAATTCTTATAAACTTGTGTTAGCCCAGACCGACATGTTGGGTTAGATTGCATAGGAAGATAAATAGTTGTGTTCAGATAGCTGTCTCAGTTTGCAAGCGCCCTGGCAGATACAGTTAGTGGGATATTAACCAAAATGTGGAAGCATGCGAACTGTTCGTCTAAACATGTGGAAGAAACGCAGTCCCAGGGACTTTGCCTCCTGATAGCATGTACATCTTTCTTATTGAGTAATTCAAGATTGTATGGGTAATGTATTTAAGTGTTACTGAATTATGATGGATTTAATACATATATGGTATTTTAGCTCTTCTCATGGAATGCCTAATGATGGTGTGCATATGCATCTGAATCATGGCTGTGTAGAAAATGCTTCAAAACTGTTTGACAATACTTGCAATTCCAACATCCTTAGTGTTTATATTGCCAAAATGGCAATGTAGGAATCCTATTATTATCTTGTCCATGATAGTTCAGAAGACCACATTTAATCACCTTGAAGCTCTGTGGTTGTTCCTTCAAATGCAAACACCTAGTGTCTTCATAGACATATTTGCCATTGCTAGTATATCCCAGACTATCTTAACTTGGATGTGCTTTGGATCAAGTCTTATGGATTTATGGCCATCGCATGTACCATTGTAAATGCTTTGTTAGACCTGACGCGCCACTTAAGCCTTTTTGATGCGCAATGCACCTTGAAGCGTTTGACGTTGTTCCTCCGAGAAATACACACAAAATAGTACGTGGATAGCTGAAATTTCATGTAAGGACTTGCACATAATGGAGTTGTTTAAAAGGTTTCAGAAATGCACAAGCAACTACTTACTCTGTTGGGAAACTTCATAGTGATAAGGAAGTTGGGGTGACGTGGATGGAGGTTATCCCAATCCAGGCTCCTGAACCGAGCCTTTTGGCGAAGTGCCTGAGCAAGATGCTGAACCCATAGCCTGCGGCTTCGATCTGTTACTTCATTCTCAGGCATGGTCCTTCTTCCCTTACCTCTCATAATTCTCGTGTTTTAGTTCTCTTCATTGCATACTAAATAGATTTTTAAATTATTAAAATTTCCTAGGATACAGTTAGATGTCAACCTTCAACTTGTATGCAAAACAATAAAGTGTCGTGTCGCATTCTCGAGTAAATTATAACTCACCTACTTTAAACCATGAACTATCACCCATCGAGATGATTCTAGATTAAAATCTTACCCCTTTTTATCGCTCCAGTTATAGGAATTTTATTGACCAGACAAGTTTGACTCTCCATTGATACGTATGACTTTCTTCCTAGCTTAAAATTTTTAAATTTTGCATTTTTCGGAGACTCACTAAGTTCCCTAAGCAACTCCGGAAACGAGATGTGAATTATTTCATTCGTGTATTAAATTGGTAATCGAGGAGTCGCCTTAGTATTTTTGGTTTGACCCGAAACTATCGATATGAAATCCCTTTGATGCCATTTTAGGAGCCCTGTCACACAGGTTTACAACAATTTAGAGATGTTAGAACAAGAAAGTTGGCTAATTGTTTGGGACTATAACTTTGAAACCATCAATTATGTAGAGAAATATAAGTCATTCCGTCTTCGCAAACCTCTATCCTTAATTTATACTAGACAAATACATGGAACATTCGGTATAGGAAAAGCACCTAATTTTCGGGATAGATTAGCGAAGCCGTTTTGTAGGCCTTTGGTCGTAGTTTACGAGTCAAACTGGTCCAATTAGTCTTTTCGGCTCCAGAAAACTTGTCACCCCGTTTGAACATGGTTGTCTAGTTCTACAAAGTCCTGTTGACGTTCTGATGACTATTTCTCATTATATAGGGGAAATTTTGGAGATGTTCGTTGCGTGCACCTTCTCCATCAAAATTCAGTTATGGATGTGGTCTTCTGGGTGCTCGAGCTAACTTTTGTCATTTTACAACTGGGTCTACGACCATTTGACCCCGGAAAACTAGCTGCCAATTTATTCAAACACGTAGCGCTCCTTTCATCAATTTCGATCATTTGTAATGAGCTCTTGGTATATCTGGAAGGACACGTAGAAAGTTAATCATTATGTAAACGTGCTCATCGGAAGATAACCTTCTGGAAGCATTTCTTAGCCTTCGAGCCCGTTTTGTATGTTTTGCACTATGAGAAAATGTAAAAGTAGAAAGCTGCGGACCCTTTCCACTGTTATGGTTGCTAAATCACCCTGGAAATTTTTTACACACGTAATTATAACTGTTTAAAACACTAAAATGAAACTTGTTGTGTGTATTCGGAACGTTTGACCAAATGATGTCTTTCTCTAACTTCCTTTCTCTTTCTCTCTCCTAGGTTTATAGAATGTAGAAAAATGAAATGCAAGAATACATGTTTAACAGACTTTTTATGCTTCAATTGGTAAATTGTAACTATTATCTAATGTAAATGGGACCTCGCCTTTCCTAACCAAGTCAATTATGATTGATTAGGGTGGATGCCATGCCAGCGAATTATCGCTGATATCATGCTCACGTGGGTATTTGCAGGATGGTGTATGACGACGAAGAAGGTCGATGTGAAATTTAATTCGTTATTTTGTAATTCTTATAGGTCATTTTAAAATGACGTGGCAGCCCACTGTGCCGCCGCGGCTCTTACTTCACGCCGTGTTTAAAATTCATTTCTTGCAACCCCGTTGGCAATCCGACTACGCAGTGTTGCGACGCTGTACAAGTTGTTCTCAATTGAGTGGAGTGATTTGTTATCATCACTGTATGATATGCTAGTTTAGCATGTGCATCTAATCACCGGTTTAATTTGTTTATTAGTTGTGTATTTGAAATTGAAGTTAATATCTTGTAGTACCTTCTTAGTATTTAATAAACGATTAAATTAAATTCTGTGTTATCTTCTTGGACCTTGCACAACATATGCGAAAAGAGTTTTAATCGAATGCTCAACCTTTAATAAAATACTTCGTGTAAGCTCTGCCTGTGTGTAATGATTCTTTCTTGTTTTACCAGATAAAAATTAAACCGTACTCCTGGTGACCTTAAACATGCACAAATGAGACTTCCTAGGTTAGGTAAATAAAACTCTAAGTCTGGAGTGTACTTTCATAGTCATTAGGTTTAACGACATTGTCGTGCACCTAGGTATTTTAGGAATGAATCATTGGCAGATTCAACTTTATCTAGAGTATTGGGCAGTGTTCCTTCCACGTTTTGGAAATTCCGAGAAGATATTGTGAAGACAGTGTCTTCAGTGTAGGCTATTAGTTTAGCGCGAAAACCTTTTATGTCTTATTTATTAGGATAATTCTTACACTTGTGTTAGCCCTACAATTGTTGGGTTACCTTGCTTATGTAAGTTACTAGTTATGAGTCCTGTGTTAGTTAGAATTACTAATTATTTTTATGGAGTTAACTTAACTACTAGTAGTGGGTAGTTAGTGGGAGTACTCTTTACCACTGGATTTCAGTAGTAGTTGCACTTCCCGAAATTAGATTTACAAATTAATTTATCAGTGAATGAAATCCAAGTCATTCTATTGTAAACGATTGAGCATTATGGAGGTTGATGGATTTCCATATATGGTTGCTTTTTGTCTTGCAAACTAATGTCGTGTGAACCTGTTTGTCCCTCGTAGATAAATGTCTTGCTTGGGCTTGGAAAATTTAGCGCATTGATCTTTCACGAAAGGAATATAGTGTAAAGACATTTTAACCTTTTCACACCTATAATAGAATTGAAGGCCTTGGGGTGAAATTAAGCTTAACCATTGCTTCTTTATGTGTCAGACAAGTTTTCGTATCTTTTTTTTTGAACACGATGTTAAGAACGAAACCTTAGTGCGGATATAAGAGCATGTTCAATAATGCTGCACAAATTGGAGATTAAACTACCATGTCAATTTGGAGTCCTCATAACTCGTTGTAAAGAATAGTTGTAAAGAATATGAATTTTCTTGTGATCAAAATTCGAGAAAACAAAGGATGTATGTATTATATATGATATATTATATTTATATAATTTAGATTTGGAGTTCAGCAAGTTATTGTACTATAATGATAATGGTAGGGAAATAACTATTCCTGATCGATGGATGCATTCTTGGGGAAAAAGATATTTCAATCTATGACTTCCTTAATCCCAAGATTTCATCCTTACATCACGTTAGGTTCACTTGTGTAACATTAAATTCTAAACTTTGAAGCAAGTGTTTTGGGAACTCTTCTTACCCTTAACATAAGAATGGGAGAGTTAGAATTTTGTATAAAATCTAAAAAAAATACTTATGTAAGAATTAAATATATTTTAAGGGTAAAGAGCAAATTAAATGGTTGAACAATAAGTGATCTGTGAAACGAATTTTCAGGGCATGTAGGTGGAAAAAGGGAGAAAATCATGCTTACCTAATAAGGATCTTGGAAAGTTTTTATACACATATTTCAAATGTAAAAGGTATTGAGTTTACTCATTGTAATATTTACATGCATTTAAAGTAATGATATGTCTGGGTTCGCCGTTCCTAGTACGTTTCTTGTGGTGTGTCTTTGCTAGTATTCATTTGTTGGGAAGAGTGTGGTATTGACATGTCGATGTCATCTACTTGTGTCTATGTGAGTCGATGACTTATGTGATTGTCGCATGTGTGTCGAGTTCTGTACTTGGAGCCTTACTGTGTTGTGTGTCGTGAGCAATGTAAGTCAAAAAAACTTTTATCCTGGTATTTTACTGTTGTGTTTGGGTGTGTAAAATGTGGGCACTACAGTTTGTCAGTGTTCGAGTAGTTGATTTTGGCAACTCATACAGATCTGTGGTGTCACTCTACCCATTCAACAGTATGGGAGGGTATGGTGTTGATACTGATTCTTTGGGTTTCATGTCCTTTCCTTGTTACGTGTTGATATTGCTTCTTTAAGTTTCGTATCCTGACCTTGTTACCTTGGCTTTTCTTAGATAGTGGCACTCCTATTCATTTAGTTATCGTGTCCTTACCTTTTTGCCTTGGTTGTTCTTGGATCATGGCACACCTATTTGTAGTAGTTGATCAAATTATGTTTGGTTTTTGTTGTTCATTTTTTGACATCACTCCATTGACAATATCCTTGCATGGAGCTATTCTGGTGAAGCTCAGTGTCAGTTGTTTTTGAGTTCTATGATCGAGTAGTGGATTCAGACCATAATGTGCACCACACTTCTTCAACATTGTATGAGTTTTTGGAGTCGAGCTTCTTGAGGATATCTTGTAGCAAGGATTTTTCTCTCTACTTTGTTATTATTGGTTTTGGGTACCTTGCAGTGTCCATTTTTCCCAGTTATTATACGTGGGTACCTCAACATGCCTTGTTGTCAGGACCCACCTTATTTTTTCCCACCTAAGCTATGCTTACGGGAGGGTGTTAGTGTAGGTTATTATTTATCCTTTTATTTATTTATTAGGATAATTCTTACACTTGTGTTAGCCCTACACTTGTTGGGTTAGCTTGCTTATGTGTACTAGTTGTGTGGAGTTAGCTTACTAGTTGTGTTGAGTTAGCTTCTCAGTTATGTGGAGTTAGCGTACTAGTCTTTTGGAGTTAACTTAACTACCAGTATTAGTTAGTGGGAGTTCTTCACCACTGATTTAAGTAGTAGTTGCACTTCCCTCCTCCTATATGTACATCTTTCTTATTGAATAATTCAAGTCATTCTATTGTAATGTATTGAGCATTATGGATTATGATGGATTTCCATATATGGTATTTTAGCTCTTCTGCTTTACAAATCTAATGTGGTGTGCTATTATCATCTGAGATCGTGGCTTGGAACAATATTCTTTTCATTCCTTTCAGATAGTTTTTGATTTTTGGACTGAGAGGACTCTTTTATATCCAAGTGTGAGAGATATTTTAAAACATGGGATAGCTTGCAATACCTATGATGAACATATAAAACATTGGATCGAAACAACTCAACATGAGATGTACATCAAGTTTATAGAACAACATCCAGATGTTAAGATTTGACAACAAACGTTTGACAATTTGAAGCCTTTGTATGTGCCGAGCTTATAAAGTCCTTAAACCATGTTTTTCCTGCTATCACATTGAATTTGATTATCACTATCAGGTACACAAAAATAAATATTACATATATTGAGGTGTTCTTTCATTTATACTTATTAGAAATTTGATTAAATTTTGTTTTATGAGATGTTATTTAATTTATGTATTTCAAAATCTATGTTTTTTCAGGTGTATAGTAAGTTACGAGAAGCATCAAATGGTCCAGAAAATGCCCCCTACACGTGTGAGTGAATTCATAGATTTTATTCTTTGGCAAGATATCTAATGATCATGTGGATGGTCCTATGGTTTGGATCAAAGGTGTTTGTGACAAGTGTGGGTACTTGAAATAATTTCTAGAAATAAATGAATATTTGGACACAATTCAAATGGTGACTTGCAGAGGTGATTATTAAATAAAGAAAATATAATTAATTTTAAATTTGGATGTACATGTTTTATTTTTATTGAAAATGAATATAACAAGTTATCAATTATGTATTTATTTTTTAGGTTCAAATACATAAAATATTCAACACGACTTAGAAAGAATGCAACCAGGTTAGACTTGGTAGAAGAGGAAATCCCCATTGCAGCATTCGTGAAAAGTTTCCAAAGTTTGATTAGTCCCTACATCAAACATTATAACTGTGAAAAGTGGAAGGCTACACAATTCAAGACCAATAGAGACACATTCCCTATTGGTTCCATATTTTCTATGGTTGATTTTGCTGAGAATTACTCATTTTCTCATCAAAAAGAGATTCAAACACAATAATATCATATTGATTAGGTTTCCATCATGGTTCACGTATTTTATAGGCATGTACAATTGTATTTGGATGGGGTTGAAATTACATATGTTAATCGAGTGATTAGGGAGTGTCAATTCTATATAAGTGATGACCAGAAACATGACACCCAATTTTTACAACATTATTTTGATTTTTTTGTTAATATCTTCATCAGCGAGGAGTAAAAATAGATCAATATTTTGTTTATTCGGATGGTTGTGCATCACAATTAAAATCCTCTCACAGTTTCTTTACACTCTTTCACTATCATTGTTATCACAAAATACCTCATTTATGGAGTTTTTTTAGATTAGTCATGGGAAGGGAGAACACGATGGTGTGGGTGCATGCATCAAACATTCTCTACAGAAATAAAGCTTTGATTATGAGGTATATCAATTTTATTGATGCCAACACCGTTATTGAATGGTATAAGAAACAATTTGTAGTTTAGGATTCAACCTCACAAGAGAGTGTCATGCCCCCACACAGATTGTTTTAGGAGATAACAAGTATGCGCTTTTAAAACATATTATCTTGATGTGAAATTGATTACAAGTTACACATAAACTTACATACATGTACAAATTTATTTTTCTTAATTTTTGTGTTTGTTAAACTTTATTGATTTTGTACATGATTAATCAGGTATTGATTGAAGTACAAAATATGAATGTGAAAGGATTTTTAATTCTATTTCTTTCCACTATGTGGTGACTATGGATAGTAATAACTGGACAACTTGTATAAGATATTATTCTTATTTTTCTTATGAATGCATGACAAAATCATAGAAAAAGTGTGATAGTCAAAAACGTGGAAATATGGGTGAGTGGAAGTAAGTTCCTTTAGTTGTCGATAACTCATATGGCTCAAATCATGATGATAGTTATTAATATGCGCCCTTGATTTTCCCTTATTATGACCACATATATGGACTTGTTAAACAAGTTCTTTTTTGTTTAAAAGGATTTTATTTGATCATTGAATTAATATATATAATGTATAGTATATAGATCATTGAATGTTTCTTTGAAATTAATTCTAACTCAAAAACTTGTTTGTACAATGATTTTGTTGTAGGTGATGTATTTACAATCATTGCAGAAGAAGACAATATTGAGAAAGTAAAGTACTAATTTTTGTGTTGCACAGAAGAGAGAACAAAGCTAACAAGTGAGGAGACAACATTTTATATTGGCTCGGTTGTAGTGCAAGGAACATATTTATGGAAAGTTAAATACCTCCAAAGTGGGATTCACTTTTTTTTATTATGAAGCCAAACAAGAAGGTATATCATTACACCCATCACATAGTTACTACCAGGTTACAATTGCATCAAGTAAATAATGCACGTGGTCCACACAAAAAATGGATACTAGATGTAGAAGATTATGAAAAAAATTTACATGTCATTGAACAACGAGTTGAGCCACTTGGTATTATATATAAGGACCTATAATATTATATATCGACGTCTTTTGAATGAAACCTTTCCTCTAATTTCTTTGTCACTTTGACATATCTATTTGAAAAATTTATTGCTATGAATTAAAACTTATATCCTCCTTCTTTATATTACAAATTAAAATATATCGCTATGAATTTAATCTTATACTATGGGGTTATGATTATTAGTAGGGGTGATTGTAATACATTTATGAAAGTTAACTTGTATCAAATGATCTATGGTTTTTTAACTGATTTACATTTTAGTGTTTTTTTAGTATTTAGGTTAGGTTTCTAAGTAGTTGTTTCTTATTGATAGTCGAATTTTTT
>JAHRHJ020000117.1:0-102485 GCA_019776745.2 Taxus chinensis
GACATCCAGTTGGGAGCAAACTTACCACGTTGACTTCTTTGAGCGTAGGTGACATTTTGAGTTTCTTAAAGAACAAGGTCACCAAGTTTGAAGCACGGTGTTGCCAAGGCGGTTATAAGCACGTTGATAAGACCTCAAAGATATGACTTGATTGATGCTCAAGAGTGTTGAGACGCCGCTGCCGCTCATCGAAAATTCAAGTTGTGCTACACGATTTTGACGATAATCCTCATCGGAGACCAAATTCTCTGAGGAGAGAACACGGGAGACGAGAGGGGATTTGGACCTCCAAAGGAAGGAAAGCCTCAGACCCATAGACGAGAGAGAGAGAAGGGAAGTAGCCCAGTAGGAGTACGAAGGGCTAGTCCGATAAGGCCCAGGAGAGCAAAAGGGGAGATGTAAATGCCAATCCCTACCAGCTCGACTTAGTTATTTTGCGAGATACTACGCAAAGTTTTATTGGACACTTCAGCCTGACCATTAGCTTGAGGATAGTTATGGAGAAGAAAAACTGAGCTATATTGGAAAGCATTGCAGAGATTTTGAAACGGCGTTCTTGAAGGACCCTCTTACCCTTTCTGTGATTAGCTTGTGTGTGGAACGCCACAAAGCGCAAATATTGTGTTGAGATAGACGAAATCAACTATTGGTTTTTGTAGCTTTGTTGAAGAAAAGAAAGAGGGATAGCATCATACCCACTTAGTAAAGTACTCAGTGGCAGAAAGTGTATGATAGTAGAATGATGACGCTGTGAAGAACGGGATTGATGAGACCAATAGACAGACCACTGAGAAAGAAGGCCACAAATCCGCCTAGGTATGCAAAGCCTGACTAGGGATGTGAGTGAGATGTTGAGATTGGAATGTTGTTGACCACTTTGCCGAACTTCTTAGGTCTGTATTCACAAATCTCGATTAAGAGTAAGGCCAATAATATCCCAAAAGTAAGATTGCGCTTGGCTACAGCTAAGCCACTAAAAATGTCCCCACAAAATACCGTCCAGGACCTCCTGAATAGCTTTAGAGGATTCAGGGGTTGTGAGCATCGATAGCAAAATACCATCCAAAGCCGCGCGGTTTGTCGTTTGTAAGAAGGCGCCCTAGCCTAGATGATAGGGTTGGGCGTTGGACAAAAGATCTTTACCATTGGAAGTCAGGATCTGGGAGTGAGAACCGGAATGAGATGATAATCAAATATCTGTTGATACCACTCATCCTAAGTATGTGTTGTGACGCATTGATTGACTGTTAGTTCCCAAATGGATGGTGATCTAATCGTTGCACAAAGCCACATAAAGATGCGATGTCTTCGGTAAAAAGGCGGGAGATAGTGAGGCTAATGAGGCCATTGGTATTGACGAATCGATTTGCAGTAGAGGATGCTTTGGATTAGTGAACTTATTGAAAGATTGGATGCTGAGAAGAACGATTGTCACGATATTTTTGAAGGAGATCATTCTGCCATTGATAGGACACTCGGACCTGCAAAACGATGAGTTTAAATCACCAATAGTCAATATACGAGCGCCAAGATTTATGGCATTTTGAAGACTAAGATAGAGATTCGTAATCAGCAATATTATTGGTGCACTCAAAGTTTAATTTAGTGGCACACTGGGATAGGCGTACCCCAAGGAGGGAATCATCCCGAAACCCGCACCTCCCCCTTGCTGGCATTTGGATCCATCAAAGAAGACTTGACTTTAAATGGAGAGAGACCACAATCAATTTGTTGGATATACTCACGGAAATTGACAAGGGGGTCACGAGTGTCCGGAAGAGGAGCCATCAGCTAACATATCTTCAATAACCTGACCCTTAGTGCCTTTGCGAGATAAACTCGAGGTCAAATTCGTCCATGGCATGAGCCAACGATTGATACGATCATTGTGAAGGTTTTGCATGAATTGTCCTTGAGGGGATTGACACTGTGACATGTAAGTTTTATGATTAAGAGATAATGACGAAGCTGAGAAGTTGTAAAGAAGAGAGCACATAGTTTTTTCACTTCGGAGTACCGTGTTTCATACTATTTGCTGGTGCGACCGATGTAATAGACAGCTTGTTTATTTGACCACAAGTGTCCCGATGCGAAATCATGGCTCCCAGAGCAGGCAGTCACAGAGATATAAAGATAGAAAGGCTCCCCCTCGCGTGGAGGTTTAGCACGGGTGGAGAAAGAAGATAACTTTAGATCATCCAAAGCTTTTGGTATGTTTCATCCCACTCAAAATGACATTCTTACTGAGGAGATGTGACAAGGTTGACAACGTCCGACAAGTGGGAGATAAAACGACGCACTGATTAAAGACGTCCTTGAGACTGCAAGTTCTTGTCAAGTTAGACGGGGAGGCATCCCCTCCAGATGGCTTTTATTTTGCGGGGTCGACTCAATACCCCTGATGGAAATGATAAAACCTAAAAGTTACCATAGACGCCAAACACGCACTTGCGGATTTAGACGAAGACATAGTGTATAAGCCTCTCAAAGAGAGGTGGCACGGATGAAAAGATTATCCGAGAAATGACAACGCTTGGACTGCCAGAGACGTCAACATAATCCTACCAGTTTTGTGGCAAGCTATCATGGGATGTACGTCATGCTCGTTGATAGGTTGCTCCTGCCGTTCTGCAGACAACCAAAGGATGACACGATAGCAAAAGGTCCCCCAAGGGAGTTATGAAGAAGTCTTTGTTGGTCTTCTGGTGCGATGATGATTTGAATATATCCAGAAACGCATCCATTAGAAAAGCAATTCATGACCCGCAGTAAATCTAAGTGGTCGTATTAGGAAGAGGAAAATCACCTTTGGACGGCAGATTAAGATGCCCAGAAGTCGGTACAAATTCAAATTTTTCCTAGTAGCCTTAGTTACTGGTACTACATTGGACACCCATTGGGATAATCGACGGGTTGGTGAAGCTACCGAGAGCAGCTTGTAATTCTTCTTTAACAAGAAGGCTACTCTAGGGTGCATTTTTACGTCAATTTTTTTTTGCTTAACGGTTTGATGTTGGAAGGTAACGATATTGTGGACCACAATATCGGGATCAGTTCCTGGCATATCCTATATGACCAAGCAAAGGCTTGACGATGTTTGGAAAGAAAGTGGTAAGTTCCCCTAATCTGTGGATTAAGGGATTGGCCTACCCTTAATGTGCGAGGGTCTTCAGAAGTCCCCTATATTAGGTTGATAGTGGCTTCGTTGAGAAGGGTAGACGGGTCAGAAGGATAGTCCTTGGGAAGAATTGAATCCTCCCCCCAGATAGGTGAGACAAATCCTCATCCTCACAGTGAAGTGTTGTAGTGAGTAAGAATCGTCTCCAACTATTCATGGAAGATTAATGGTATAGAAGCAGACCAATTGTAGTCTCATAGACTAACGGCCCTAAGGAATGGTATGTCAAAAAAAAAGTTAGGTGGGATGGAAATGTCATCGTCCACTAAGTGATGCTCTGACTTAGTGGGTGGAAGATGTTTCTTCAGTAGGCGAGGCTTCATCAAGAATAGATACGACTGTGGCTTTTGAAAGGGTTTAAATCGCTAAACCAAATTCTGATGTGGCATGAGAGTAGGAATGATTTGAGTCATGTAATCTTTTCATTTTTCCAAGGCCAACACCTTTCCACGACGCATTGATATAGATAGTTTTTTGCAAACGTGGGTTCTGTAGATAATCAACACTTTAGGTAAGGTTTGGCTCTAGGAGGAGAATCGGGGCGGGATAATAAATAATAGGCGATCAAGACCACCATAGATGGAAATTGGTCTGTTGATTGGGGCAGACCAAATGGGACGATGCGACGGGAGACGGTCGATATTCAGGTTGTTTGTCGGTTTTCTACCAACTCATTAGGTTTGAGAGGATCGAAAGAAATAGAGAGGAAGTCTCTAGTGAGAAACGCTTGACAATGTCTCTTCCAGATTTGTAAATCCGGTAGTTTGGTTTGCAGGATGGAGAAGATGAGGCCCCGTCAGGAGAACAGGATTTCTTTTAAAGGGGAAGATCTTGTGTCAGTGCATTGGCGGAGAAAAGGATCTCCTGGATGAGTATATTATATATTTTGCCCTTCATATTGATGATTTTAGCATCGAGGAGGGTGGAGGGATGGGACCACAATGCATGGCGATCCAAGGAGCGTCCAAGGATCAATTATAGTGAATTTTCCTTCGACAATGAGAAGAGTGCATGAAGCAGCATCTTACTATCGAAATGGTATAAGACCACAGTTCCTTAGAGTGACTGTAGCTGATCATTAAATGAGCGAAGGGGGAAAAGGCGGGGAGGACACTACATCTTGGTAACTTAAGTTGCTCAAACGTGTGCGAGGAGATGACGTGTTGAGTGCAGCTCCACTATCGATCATGACACGTTTTAAGGTAGTGTTATTGATTTTGACTGTGTAAAGAGAGGAGCCGCCAAATATCTGAAGAAAGAGGAGGAATTTTCGAACGATCTCGTGAAGAAGAAAGAAATGGCGGTTGATGTCCATTTAAGTCCAACACAACCAACTCGAAGGGCTGGGGCTATCGGGAATTTCTGGCGATGCCGACGCAGATTATCGATTAGAGCAAATGGCGATTGTTGTGGAGAGGATTGGATGAGGTCAAAAAGAGACATTTTGACCGGAGCCTGGGTGAGTTGTTTTCATAACACTCGACCTCAACGGATACGGGAAACTTGAGCCCGAGGTTGCAGCACGATCGAGACCCTGGGTCATGGTGCTGATGAGGAAGGAGAAATGCCTTTAGGGGCTGCAGAAATGACAACCTGTCGAGATGCTGAAGATGAAGATGGGTTATCATTAGTGTTGGGCTTTCTAGTGGCGAGGGCGCTATGGATTGTGTCAATTGAGAAGGTGGAAGTCAAGTGGGTTGGAACCACTAGAGTCTGAGTGGATGGTTGAGGTTTTTGGATGGGGGGCTGGCTACGGTGCAGGAGGGTACTTGTTCTCCTCCTCCAACAAAGGTCACTTTCTTCAGAGGTTCTTGATAACGGCTTGAAGGTGAAGAGCTTTACATCCCTCAAGTATCAGACCCGGGAGCTACGGGGTGGTAAGCACAAATCAGATAGAGTGAAACCAAGTAGGCGTGTAATCCTTTAGGTTATAGTTTAATCGGAGGGAAGGAGGAAGGGTTTATGGAATGAAGATTGGATATAAGTTGATGAAGGATTTCGGTTGATAGAATCCGGTAACGAAGATTGAGGATAAGATGATGAAGGTGGTTCTTTCACATTAACAGAACTGCCGAGGTAAAAGAACTGCATGTTAGGTTTACAGTCTTTAGCGATCCTCTTATTGCTTTGGAATTTGGAGGAGCAGTCTTGGGCACTTGAGATGGGAGTAAGTGAGACAGATTGATTTGGTGGCGGAGGGGGAGCCCCTAAATAGATTTTGAGATGAGGAGATGTGACAAATTTGCGGTCTTTTGAAGACAAAGGGGGGTTGGCTTTGGTCGAACTTACTGATGATTTAGAAAAAGTCAGTTTGAGAGGAAGAAAGAGGAAAAGAAGCTCCGAAAGTAGTGTAATCGGAGGGACATAGGGTGCCTTGGTTTTGGTAATGAAGATGATGATCCTGATAGAAAGGGGGTGACGTTCTTTTAGTGGTAAGTCTATTTTCCGGAGGTGGGGTGGCGGTATTTGGTGAGATGTGTTGTAGAAGAAGAGAAGAAGACGATGGCTTGGAGTGGTAGAAGAAGACGCCCTTCTCAGCGGGCAAAATCCAATCGTTTATGAGGTTGTAGAGAGAGTTTTGTGGAGGAGAAGAGCACAAGAGTCTTGATGGTCCGAAATATGGGCTTTCCTTTTTAGGGATGGTGACGTTTCAATGGCATAAGGTGATGTAACCTTTTGGGGGGAAGCAAAATATGGGGAGATACTGATGGTGTAATGTTGATTTTGGTTGTCTCCGGTTAGGTAGGAACGAGTGTAAAGTGTATAGGGTGTTGGTGCTACTTCTTTGATTTCTTCCTTAATAGGTGAAGTAACATGGTGATGGAAGAACGGGGGGTGATGACGGAAAAGCAGTTCCTTGCGAAGGGAGAAGTAAAGTACTTCTGATGCAGTAAATCATGGGTGAAAAAATAAGGTAGGGAAAGGAGAGATAGGAAGGGTCAAAAAATCGCAGAGCGCTTCCGTTGAAGGTGGCACATATTATAGGTACATTTACCAAGGGCATAGTTGACAGCGGGGAAAAAAATGGGAGCAACAGAAGTGGGGATTGCCTGTAGTGAGAAACTCGAAGGGATGTAATTGCCCCCTCGAGTATTGAAAGAAGTCTGAAGATGAGACAGAGAGGATGACACTGTCTCGGGTATATGGATGGAGGTCAGACAAAGGAGGGAGGAAGAAGACTCCGGCTAGTAAGTAGGAATATTCAAAGACGGACTTTTGAAGATGCGGAATTCCGGTGGGGGATGATGAAGGGGAAGGAGGTTCTTGATTAGATTGTATGTGTTTTTGCCGGGATGGATTGGTTTCAGAAGAAGAGTCATCGCGTTAGAGATGAAGTTGATGGTGGAGTGTTTGGTTTTTGAGACTCTGATGCATTTGGATGCGGGGCATGATTGGGAAAAGGTGTTTAAAAATCGAGCGCCGATTGGGGGAGCATGGGGTTATCCAGAATGAGCCTCGCTTTATCAATGAATTCTGGACAAGATTTTTGAAAGTCTGACATTGTTCGAGTGTCATGACCCTTGGTTCTATGATAAGGACAGAAAGGCATTTTCCCTATACCAGAATGGGCGTTCTCGGCTTTCATCAACATCCCTAATAGGGGGAAGTTCGATCATGCGAAACTTCCAACATTTTTCTAGATAGAGGCATATGATTCCCCCAATGGATGCGAAGGATTGAGGATGATGAAGTCCCTTTTCGAGGAAAGATGAGGGTCTCTTCGTGGTGTGTGATTAGAAGTATGTCGGTCGTGATGCTTTTTAATACGATGGCGTTGGTGGGGATCCTTGATTTGCTTTAGAAGGAGAAGGAATTGGTTGGTATTAAACGAGAAAAATCTGGTTTGGATTTAGATCAAGTTGGCTTCCCTTGCTCAAGGCGCGAGATTCAAGTTTGCGTGCCATCGTGCAGGCTTCTTCAAAGGTATGAAAGTTTTGGGATCCGAAAGTAGAGAAATGTGACTAGCACAAGATCGAGTAAACACTACGATTTGTTGGGATTGAGGGAAAAAAAGGGAGAAAGACAATTGGTTGATTATCCCTCTCCAACGAGCGGAATAAAGTCGAAATAGACTCATCATCGAATTGGCCGAATGTTATAAAGATCTGTGATCGAGATCTTATGTGTGATATTTATTGAAAATTTTAACAAACAATCTAGGCAATTGAGAGAAGAAATAAGGAAGTTGAGGAGTTATGGTTACCAGTCTAAAGCAGGGACTGCCTATAGAGACATAGAGAAAGGTACGGAGCATGAGTTCTTGATCTTGCTATGAAGATAGCACATGTTTGTGTTTGAATGCTCGCAGATGTTGTTGAGGGTTCTTCCCGACTATATGGAATTTTTGCAAATTGAGGAAAAGTTCCCATTGGGAGGATTAAGGCTTAAAAGCCACTGAAGGTGAATGGGTCATAAACACTTTCTTCAAAGGAGTATGAAGGCGGGCCCCTTTGTGGAGGCTTCCAAGTCTGCGAGTTTCTTGAAGAGAAGTTGAACACATCAGATGAGGAGGAGGGTGGTACATTGGTTATGCCTACATAAGAAGCAAGTGGTGGTGTTGTTGAGATGTCCTGGGGATTATCTGGATGGATCTAGGATGATTAAGAGGAAATAACCAGGTGTCTGGGTGAACCGGGTGGGTATTTGCTTTTGGAGGTAGCTTGCGTAGAGGCAGGATGTGAGATAATAAGTGGTTGAGGAAAATAATATGAGTGACGGAGGGAGCATTGTGTTGGTGAGACTGCCTTATGTTTGTTGATTGGATCGGGACAGCTGTGAGGAAAAGGGGTTGTTGGATTGGACAGTTGGGAACAAGGACCTGAAAGGAGGCCTTCTACTGCAGGGGGTTGGTTAGGTATAAGGGTGCCGATGTAGCTGATGGGGCGAAGCGTCAAAGTGCGGGATTGGAATATTGGAAGAAAGACCCCTAGAGGCGGAGAGAAGTAGGAGCCAACGGACTATTCAGAGGGATGGCGGGATTGGCTCATGAAGACGGTATGACCTTGGGACACAATGGAGGGCATAGATGAATTAACAGCAATAGTAGGGGTGTTGCAGACGCAATCATTTATAGCAAGGCAGAAGACCTTCAGACGTAGGTGGTGGATATCGAAGGTGGTGTGGTAACGGCGGTGTAGGTATAGGTTAAGACTATTGGGAATTAGTAGATATGGAAGGTGGAAGAGAAAAGGGAAGGCATAGGGGACCTTGCCCTTCTCCAATGGTCGACGGCAAGAGAGATGCGGGCAAAATGTTTACAAAGGCTTGGGATGATCCACGAGGAAATCGTACACTTGTTGGATTGGTGGTCCTTGATCGATATTCGAATGGACTTGTGTACTAGGTGGTCCATGAGGGGGCTATCGGATTACGGTCGGGGAATGCCTAGAATTCAGGATCCCCGAGGAACATACTCCGAGCTAGATGATATTTCCGAAGGACTAGGGGAAGCTGGACGTGATGGGATTGCTTTGGCTTGATAGAAAGGATTATATGACCAGGATGGGGAACCAACTAACAGCGGTCCCGAGGAAGATTGGGGGGGTGCTGTAACCTCCACACTAGTGGTGATCTCGGAGGAAGAAGGAACCAGTTGAGCCATTCTTCTAGATTGTGACCGAGTGATAACCGTCATAAACACGCAGAAAAGAAGATTGACCTAACTAATGCACAGACAATTCAAGCAGCGCAAGTGATTATCTCCTTTAAATTTTGATGCTTTTAAGAAAAGAAAATGTTAAGGAAGGCTTTTTAGAACAGGAACTACTCAGATAGCCAAACTAAGGATGGTTTGGGTAATGTTTGGTGAGGAGTCCCGAAGGCACTTCAGTAAAAGACCGGTACGTGGCTTGATATAGGGGCCTACCCCCGCACTTCACACACCGCTGCGATAAGGGAGTCGGGTGCTTTGCCAATATATACCAAAATCTTCTGTGAATTTATAGCGCGGCCTGAGTACCGCGTAGGCTCTTCCTCTTGGATATCACTTCCAAGTAGGCGAGGCCAGGGAAGGAATTTTTGTTTAAATGCTTTATACCTAGTGATTTTGGCTTTGTGTGTAAGGGTGAAAAATAAAAATCAAATAGTGTCACTACCGATTTTGATCAATTTTCCAACCTAATTAAAACTAGATGAAAAACATGCAATAATGACAAAGGAAAAGTTCTTTTTAAGCACTTAAAATTGAAGTGTTTGATTTCGATGAAGGCAAGTAAACAGATTCTTTCCCAAATGTGATTAAGTTCTTTTTAAGCACCAAAAATTGAAGTGTTTGGATGTGATAGGCAACCGACAAAGAAATCCTAAAAAGGAGAAAACACCGTAAAAGAGGAATACCTGTAGATTTAGCTCTCCAAGGTGTGTGGACTTCAAAAAGCGCGTTGTTGAGCTCTTCCCCTCGAACAATGCCACGAACAAGCAAAGTGCTCCGCAAGAAGAGGTTAAGCAAACAGCAAACAAAACCCAGAAAGATATATCCAGATAACGGTGAAACAGAAATCTCTATTTCAAGGAACTAGGAAAATTCCAAGGAAACAAGAAAATTTCACAAAAAGAGCAAGACTAAAATGATGAAAGGAAATGCTCAAGCAGAACTAATAGGAATCAGTGAAGAAAAAGAACAAAGCTCAAAACTAGAAAAGAAATGAACTTACCAATAAGGGACTTTAGTTGGGTCCCACCGGGCGTGCCAGAATGTAGATCAAGAATTTCACGCTTGTTACCTGTCCAAGTTAATGCACCAAACTAAACACAAAAACCCTGAAAAACTCCAATAAAATCGATACCTGATGAAGATGTAGATGGATGAGGAAGTCGATGTAGATAAGACGGGCACACACGAGCAATTCGCACAATGGATCCGAGTAACCTGCAAGACACCGATTGCTTGACAGAAAAAGACCACGTTAAAAGGTATTTAGGTGGACTGCCCGAGAAGCGGGTCCGGGAAGCGATAAACTTCCTCGGCGGATGTCAGTCCACGTTTTCAATTAAGAAAAGAAGCATGCATGATAAAAGATGTAAGTAAAAAGCTAGATTTTCTGATTGCAGTGATAAGACAGAATCTAAACAGCAGACAGAAAAGTACAGAAAACAGGGAACTATGAAATAATGCAGGATTTGTGTTACCTGTGTCCTTTTACCTATCTGCAGGGAAATTGGCGTCGACTGGGTAGAATCGGCGTCGATTGAGATTGATCGGCGTCGACTGACTAAGATCGGCGTCGATTGAGATGGATCGGCGTCGACTGGGTAGAATCGGCGTCGACTGGAGGCAGATCGATCAATCAGGGACTGTGCGATAAGATTCAGGAATTGGAAGGTGAATGTGGTCTGCTGGATGTGCCGAAGTTGGCGAGACACTGGAACAGAGTCACCAGATGATAGATGGTGGTGTGCGATGCTGATGTGACAGGGACAGAGTAACGGTGCTCCTCTCAAGGATTGATTCGGACAGGATCTGCCCTAATTTGATACAATAGATGCTAAAAATATCTCTCTTTCTCACAACCTGTATCTTTCTCACTCTCTGTTCGTGCGTAAGTGCTTCCTTTTTTCGTCTGTTCACTTTTTCACTCGTTCGTGGTCTCTTTTTCGGTCCCTAGAACTGAGCTCTGGGCTTGCTTTTATAATCGGCGCCGTTCCTAGAAAATCGGCGCCGACCATATGGGTCGGCGCCGATCGCGGAATAGACTCCCGAGGTGGCCAAAAATGATCAATTTCGAGAAAGATAAGACTTATCCCGACTACGGGAAAATATCCCGCTTAGGGAAGATTAAAAATAGATGCGATACATAGATAGAATAAATTTGGGGTGGATAAGTGATTAAGATGCATGGGAAGAAGCGTAATTAAATATTTAATATTTAATCACTCATGGGTAAGATGTGATGGGATGAACTAAATTTGGAGTAAGTGATTAAATCACAAATTGGATAATATCCCAAGGGGATAGTTGGTGACGTAAAACTTGCCCCAGGTTACCTAAGCAAGTAAATGGATGAGAGGGACACTAAATTGAGTAACCAATTTTAAGTGTCTACACTTGCGCATAGTTATTCAAGATTTCCAAGATTTTATTCAAAAGGTTTTGCAGGTATACTCGAATGATTGGACCATGTATGGGTTAGTGAAATATCATTTTGATAGCTTGAAATTGATGTTTAAAATATGTAGGTAACTTAATATCTCTTTGAACATCGAGAAGTGTTTTTTTGCAACTCCTTTTGGTACTTCACTTAGACATATCATTTACAAAGAAGGATTGTTGGTGGACCTAGCTAATATTATAGTTATTTTGGGCCTGAAAGAGCCCAATAATTACTCTGTCAAAATATTTGTCGATATCCAACTTAATTAGCATGTTTCCTGAATTCTAGCATTTATCCAAGTAAATTTTTTCATGAGAAATTATAATGGCATACAAGATCTTTCTACCAAAATCAAAACTACCTTGCTCCAATGATATAATCCTAAGAAGGACCCTTTTGATTCTATTGGCAAATCCCTAATGATGATAAACTATCAATTTAATGATGTTCTAAGTCTAATTCTATTATTTACAGCATGTTCCATTGTAGCTTACTTATTCTTTTCTTATATTTTCATGTTTTCCTTAGTTGTTTTACAGAACTCTTTTGTAGCTTGTTTTCCTTTAGGTACAGAACCACACCGGTGGTTATGTAACTACCTCAGTAGTTGTGTACATCACCTATTCTTTGAAGCAGGTTGTGTAACCATCTCAGTAGTTGTGTACTGCCAATCTGCATAGAATAGTAGTTCCACGTGCTTCTACCTGAGACTTTTCCAGCGTATTTTCTAATGTGTTTCACCTTCTTCAAACTCACTTTTACATGCACATTTATTGACCAAATCAACTATTCTTGAGATTTTTAGATGCGTATGAACTTATCCTTCCCTACTTGCTACTTTTTGTAAGTTAACTACCCCTTCTTTGAGTGTTGTAGCATTTCTTAGCTACCAAGTCGGTTGGACCACTTCCTTGCCAATTTTCTATAAAAACCAATATTCTTTCTCAAAGCATTGGTTGGATTTTTTTGATTTGGAATTGTCATTATTATGTTTTCAGAATCCTGCCAAGAAGCATATAAGAAAGCACAGTTCAACTTTCCTTGTTTCTCTCTTTCTTACATTGCTACCATATTATACCTGCAAAACAGCTAACTCCAATAACTCTCCCATTCCTTCTATACACTTTCTAGCACAATTCCCTGGACACATTTGGACACTCATTAGAAAAGAAGATGAGGGGATATCAACAAGATAATTTCCAATTTTGGATTTGTCTCTATACAACATTTCAAGGTTAGGAGGTGTCATTAAATTCCTAGAGGTTTATTTTATTCATTAGATAGATTTAAAGTTATAATATTTTAAAATACATTTGTTTTAGAAAGGTAAATTACAGTAGTAGTTACAATATATTTCATTGGAAAACCTTCCAGTTGAGGATTTCCTCCCAGCTCATCCCTATGGATTTTTCTGGGAAGAATTCACAGGAAGTTCTTTGCCACAATGTGTTGTTAATTCTTCATATAGTTCTTTTGTTTATTAATTATTTACCTATAACTTCTACTGAGAGTATTTGCCTTCATTTAGAAATATTAAGAAGTTCATGTTTTACCGGGGAAGATTACTAGTCTCAGGGAAAATTGCTTCTGAGAATACTTTTCATTCTTCCTGTGATTCTGAGATAGAACCATAAGAAGCATATCCAAAACTACAAATTAGGAAAACCTTATTTTATTAGATTAGATTAAATCCTCTACAACAGGGAAATAGCCACATCTTGGTTATTTCATTGTTTGGTTTAATTTGTTTTAGAGTAGAAGAAATCTCATTTAATTATAGGAAGTTATATTGTCTGTGTAGCTTTTTGTTTATTTAATTCTAGAAATCCCAAAAATATAGATTAGGTAGATGTTAGATTTATTTATTTAGATTTATTTAATTAATTTTCTTTCAAGCAAGTAGATTAAATTGCTCATTTTGTTTTGGTAAATTAATCGGGAATGAATCTAGTTAGTTAAGAGATTAAAACACATTTGTCTTTTAATTAAGTTAGATTTACTTTTCTTAATTGGTTAAAATGAACATTTCAACATATTTTAATCTTTAAATCAAACTAGAAAATTAAACCATAGGGAATTTACGCTACCCATACATAGCCTCTAATTCCCTCTTGGCTAATTCAACTCATAGGAATTCACACTACCCGTTCTTAGTCCCTGATTCTCCTATAGCTGCCCTTTCAGTATTTCTAATCCTTGCACATTCCAGCTGTCCCGATCATGACCTCAGGAGGTCGATTTCATCTAGAATCATTTTTTTATTCTTAGGTATATAAAATTGGTGAACCCGACATGAAGGACTAGTTCCTTCTTATTTCCTTTTCTTTCATTTCTATTACCTCACCTTTCCATTTATTCCCCTATTTTGGTGGGTATTTTATACCTCCCCAAATATGTCTAGTAGAGAGTTTGGTGGGACATTTGGCTTTGATAGATACTACACCAACGTTCAACCACAACAATCCCCTTCCCTTTCTAGGATGGGCTGACAATTACACAAAACAATATGCAAGCCTCCCCTAGCTATGTCTCAAACCCCACTAGTCATGTGAGAATAGAGGAGGTTGATCAACCTTTAAACATGCAATACAGTCAACCCAATTCAAACAACATGGTTTTTACGAGTGGAAACAAATCCTTACCCTAGAGTCTTATCAATACCTCACATTAACATGCAATCAACAGAAGATGACTTTTTTACACGTGAATTGCTAATCCTCTTTGCCAAATAGATGAGTCCTTAGATAGGATGAAGATTCATACCTCATAAATATGTTCAATAACAATGTATCAACAACCTATCCTGAGACTCATATTTTTAAGTAAAATAAGAATAAAAATGTTGAACAATTCATAAAAGGATATCATGTGTCCTCTCAACCAAACCCTACACCATAGGAACTCAAACAAGGAACTCAATCCTCACCCCATGATGTTATTTCTACTTTAGTAGGGAGGATTAGAGAACTAGAGAGTGCCCAACCTTCACAACCAACCTATGCAGTAGGGAAGAACATGGGGTATCCCATCAACAACAAAGGGTACACCCCTATCAATGCACAACCAATGCAACATCATGTGCAACAAGGTTATCCATGTCTAATCAAATCTAGGTGATCTTCTCATGGGAGTTGATACCCTAGGAATGGGTCCTCACCCTTCTCATCTTATCCTATGTAAGGGTTGGGTGGAAGTGTGTTCTCGAATGTCACTCCATCAAGAAATGTGACATTCCCTAGTTTCATTCCCACTAGCCCATTTTCGTAGTGTTGTTCCACCTTACCTGCATATGTATGCAAAGTCCCCCTCAGATGGACCCATATACCTTCCCTACTCCTTATATGTCGTATCAAGGAGCTCCATACCTTCAAGTTAATGCTTACACTACATCCTATCCAACTCCTCCTCCTTAACCTCCTCATCAAGGAGTTTCAATGGTGGAATCCTATGCAATGGGTACTTATGCTGAGTATTTGAAAGAACCCCTTGAATTTACCATACGGGGTGTCATGATCCCACACCCATTTCCTGATCTTCCTAAATTTAAGGGAGAAGGAGATCTGAATGCTCATATCAAGGCCTATGCTACTTCCATTAGGGAATTACTTCCTTGGGATGTTGTAGTAACCAAAATATTTCTGAAGACCCTTGAAGGAATTTCCCTAGATTGGTATTATTAGATTCTAGAGGCTTCTATACATTCCTTTAAATAGCTTGTTTTAGAATTCATCAGAGCATTTGATATGAACAAGTTTCTTGAATAGGGATTAGAGAGTTTTTGCATATTAGGTAGGAGAAAAATGAATCTTCTGTCCATTTCATTCAGAGATGGCATCAAGTTCTTTAATCCTCCTCCGCAAGTGCACCTAACATGGACCAAATGGAACTTTGTGACCTCTTCCTTCACTCTCTCAACTAAGAGACCAAGGAGGAAGTGCAAAAGTTTCCTTTCCACAATTATGAAGAAGTGTTGGAAGGTGCACTTCGAATTGACCAAGCCACTATTGATAGTGGGTGTAAGACTTATGGTCTCAATGGGAAATTGGTGTCCCCTAATCAAAATAATGTAAACCATCAAAATAATGGAGCCAATAACCAAGGACCTAAGGCATTGAATCATAATCACGGTGCTACCACGGATGGTGTTACTGATCAAACAAAGAATGTTGGTTTTACAAACAAGAGTAACACTAACAGTCATAACAACAACAATAATTCAGGAAATCAAAGAGGTCCTAATTCTATTTCCTCAGTCAACATGGTTGATGTGAATCATCCCCCTCCTCCTTGACAATATCAAACCCAAGGCCTGAACCAAAACCAAAAATTTGGCCAAGGGGAAATGAATTACGGCTATAACAACCAGTTTCAAAACTACAACCAGAGGTTATAATCAACAAAAAAACTTGAATCAAAGACCAAGAGACTATGATCCCAATATTTATTGTGGTTTTCATCATGTTATTGGTCATGATGCTAGAACTTGTAGGGATTGCAACAAGTTCATACAAAGACTCCCTGAGAATCAAAGGCAACTCTTTGTGGACATGTTCTTAGCAAATCCTAAAACAACCTCACAACCAAGTTACATATAGGACCCATTGCACCTTAGAATGCAAACCTAGGAATCTATCAGGACCCATTCCCTAAACATCCTGAAGATGTTAAGGTGAATCCTCAAAACATAAACAAGGGTATCCTATAGGGAATAACGACCATGAGGCCTCAGCTTCTGATAACTCTCGAGTTTCTCCTAACCTTGACTCAAACAACAATACAAATATTTTGGGATTAGTTGAGTTAGAGGTTGAATCAGAAATTAATACAACAACTCAGACAAGAGAATATGTTTCACAACCCCTCCCCACTCATTCTCTCTTGCAGGATGATGCTCCTATAGTCTCAAAACTGTAGGAGCTTATGATTTGATTTCATATTTGAACAAGACCTTCTCTCACATCTCGTTTCTAGATTTTTTGAACAATTCCCTGCACATCATTTTGTGTTGCTGGATGCACTAGGTCTTGGTCATTTAATCCATGTTATGCCTCCTCCTGGAGCTCAAATAAATCATATTGAATTTTGACATACATCCTTTAGGGACAGAGTGATAGGGATACTGGGTTTGTTTTTGATATAAACAAGATGCCATTCTGATGCTGAAATAGCCCTGAAGAGGGAGATCCTGCCTTATATTTGCAAGTTTGGGTTTATAAAATTGTATCAAGAGATCCATGATCGATGATGGTGTTGCCGTGAATGTGGTTCCCTTCTCTTTCTTACAGAAGTTGGGATATGGGGAGACTAACTGCTCCTCTAATAGAAACATGTTGTGAGGGTATGACAGTCTTAAGGCTACCTCAATTGGAACTATAGTTATTCTTATGTCCCTTGGGACAAAAACCATATTGAAGGATTTTTACATCATTGACAAGGAGATGAATTATAACATGATCCTTGGTAGACCTTGGATTCACCGAATGAAGGTTATTCCTTCCACTTTGTTCCAAGAAGTTATATTTCTCCACTTGGGAAAGGTATTATTTGCTCAAGGGGATCCTAAGCCCTTCGACATACATTTGGAAAACCTCAAGAAGAAGTTAGGGGTTCATTCAGAATATGAGCTCCCTTGCGAATCAGTTAAAAAAACCACTTCCATCAAAATAATTGGTCACGACCACCCCAAGTGTTCTGAAGGTTGAGGTCATTAACCCAAAAATGTTTGAGGTAACTAAAATAGATAAGGGTAAGGTAATATCTGTGGAAACCATGTCCACCAAAACCACAATAGAGATTATGAAACTCTTAGAGAGTGATGAACCGATCCTTCTCCCCTTCGAACCATAAGGAATGGGTAACCTCCTTGGTATAGCCTCTCTTCCTACCGATGATCTGGTCTAGGCATAAACATGATAGAATAACAAAGGAAGAAAGAATTTTGAGAACAAGACGATTCCCATCAAAGCCATCTCTAGGGATTCTTCCATACCTAACCTTGGTCTAGACACAAATGTGTCAAAACCAATCTTATTATGTCCATGAGACATAATCCCATAGTGTGAAAAATGTCAAATGTAACCACTACTCCCTATGTAGGGAACAAAGTTGAGCAGTGTAGTCATGCTCACATGAATATGATATGTCAAAAACATGACAAAGAGGTTCACAAAGACCTCTTTCAAATGGACGGATTCACACCAAGGTTAGATGATCAGATATATACAATTATAGGAAAGGGTTATAAGTTTAAACCCAAGGTAGTAGGCCCTTGTCAAGAGAAAAGAAACTTCAAAGATCATGTGTATCATTTGTGTACCTTGGGAGGTGAGGATTTTGACATTTGTCAACTCGCGTCACCCTAAAAGTTTTTATGCATAGTCACTTGCATCTCCATTTGTACATTATTACATCCATATTGTATACCATCTGCATTATCATATTGTGAAATTGTAAATCAAGAAACTTAATTTTCAAGAAACTTTTAAAAACTTTAAAATATTGGCAAAAACATTCAATCATATCTCTTCAAGTATCCATCATATCATCTCCAAGTAATTTAAATATCTTCATCATTTCAGTAAATTAAGACAAATTTTGACATTGGTCCTACCAAGACTTGCACACTTAGTTCTATTCATGGTTTCTTCTAGCTCAGGTGTCTTTTGCCCATAGTCTATTCTAGAAGCTTCTTGATGTCACATCTTTCCCTAAAAAATATCTCTCATAACAAGAAACAATCTAAACATTTCACCTGGAGCCTCTTGTCACCTATCTCAACCTTCAATGGTGAGCCCTCACATATTACTGGTTGCGTGGGGTTGAGGCTAGGGGAAAATTTTCCTTCCCAAAAGCACAATTCTAAAATCAATAAAAAAAGAATATAAATCAAAAATAAATTAAAAAATGCTTTCATTTCAAAATAATACTACACTTCTTTTCCCTACCAATCTTTGATGATGAGCCCATGCTTCTTACTAGTGGCGTGAGGTTGGGAAAGGAGGGAAGTTCCCTTACTCACCTATGTCTTTTCTTTGGTGATGAGCCCATGCTTCTTACTGGTAGCATGGGGCAAGATGTAGGGGGTCCCGTCAAATAAGTCAATAAGTTGTAAATAATTCAATGAATAAAAAGTTCTTTGAAATCTTAAAAATCCCAAGAAAATGAGTTAGATGTGTATGTTACAAGAGATTTAATCCCTAAAACCAGATTTTGTCAATCAAAAGGCCATCTTCGGATCTAAGTCTAGATAAAATTGTAATAAAATTGCATTCTAAATGGGTAGTTGACCTTGCTTAGGGTTGAGTTGTAGGTTCCTAATTGGATCTTTGTCAAAATCTTGTCTTCTTATCACCATCTCCATTCATAAAAATCATATAACTTGTGTCCTTCCTAGCTCTCGGTGATGAGCCCTCACATCTTACTAGTTTCCTGGGGTTAGGAATGGAGCAAGTTCTTCTTTCTATTATATTACATTCATCACATTTGTCAATAAGACATAAGTTATAAATATTGCTTCAAAACCAAAGTATCTAATTACAATTTGTTCTCATGTGCATCATCATATGTAAAAAATAAAAAATCATTTTGTTAACACAACATCATCATCCATACACATGCACACATAAAACAAATTAAAAGCATCATTCATCATCTATAGAGTGTATCCTTAGTGAAAGCATATAATTGAGTCAATCTAAATCATATCTACCAACATAGATGTATATATGTATATATATGTATATGTATATAAGAATATAAGTCAATGTTTTGTATACAATGCCATCACACTCTTACACAAAATGTTCATCTATGAACCAAAAATAAAATTTATATATGTATCCATATAAATATACATAACATAAAGGCATATAATACCATCTATATACCATATGAAGGTGTAGTCATGTATAATGCTTATATGCTATATGTAGGGAAATCCTCCATGTATCCAATTGGTGAGAATGATATGAGATGGGGTAGATGATCTACCAATAGTAGCCTCGCTACATAGAGTATGGTATCATGGCTATATCCCTCCTATTGGATCGTACAACTAGGTATATAGTAAGAGGTATCATCTACTATAACTTCATATATAGATGTAGACATCACTATTGTAGCTAATGACCTCCGTGTGTCTAAAATGAGAGTATTCCCATTTGATGGGGCAAGGGATCTACCAAGTTAGCACAGCCTCATCTACAATAATGCATCTCACCATTGTCATCAACTTTTCCATAACATATGCTATCCAAGTTAGGCTCTCATTTATTAAAATATTAGAAATTCCAAACCATCTAAGAGTACACATATGTGAATTCAAACTAACAATGAAGTCAACTCTTACAAGGAATGCCGAACCAAAAATATGTCTACTTATATATGTGTTTATGTGTGTGTGTTCGTCAATGTGTCTCGTATAGAATTCGATCAAAATAGAGTCTTGTCAAAATTATCATCAACAGCCAAAAATACAAATAAAATGGCATCGGATAGTCAGAAAACCTCTAAGCAATAATAGGCATGTTTGCCTACTCCATCTCTTGTCTAAGACAAGCCTCTTCATTTACGAATTTCCTATAAGTTCCTCCTCGAATCTTGGGAATCCATAAATTGAACCACTCCATCCTAGCATCCATGAGCTCAAATCTATGGGGCCTCTAACCTAATTGTGAGCCTCCTCCACTTTCGTTCTTTGCCACCATATCTGCCATCCCTTCCAATTCAACCATACTCATAAATAAAACATTTTCTAGATTTTAGGATTTCTAAATCTCTAGTAAACTCTGCAAAACTTGATCCCTATTTGTCATGAAATCTTATCTAAAACCCACTCTGTATCACTATATGTCCCACCTTTCCTCCAGCTATAATATCCTGTTTCCAGCTGTATCCTATACAGGGAGGGAGCTCTGGTGAAGGCATATATCCTCCTCCCCATATATATGTAAGTCCTTACCTTCATCAATAGGAATGCAACAACCTCCACTACAATATCATGTACTTGATTACTTGTGTCAACTTGCAGGTCCAAGAAGCTGATGATGGGTAAATTCAACACATTCGAGCCAGCTATAGCCTCTCGGAACTTTACCATTTGTAGTCACTACTCAGGACTGATACGTTTGGCATCATCATAAGGTAAACCAAACTTTTTTGGTAGCCTATGAACTAGATGGGCACCCAAGTTTACATACTTGTCCCTGATCTGTTGTCTATGGACAATTTATATACCCAATGGATAATACTATCAATCACCTATATGATAGTCCAAGTCCAAATCCTGGTGTGCAACCATGTTCTTGATAGGGAATTACGAGTTTCAGAAACTGACCCAACTTCATCCCACTAGTATCCTGAGTAGAGGGCATCTTTTCCTTAGCTTTCTACTTTAGATAGGAACCCCACTGATCTGGTTCGCAACCACCCCGGAGGTAGTAAGTAACCATGCCGAATCATATACCCTGAACAGATGGACCAGTGTGGAATCAGTATGCTTTCCTAAATTTATGGTTACAACATTCATCCATAAAATCATATGCACTGATGTCGACTCCCCATTGATGGCATGTGTCCATGTTACTCAATGCTATGTAAAGCATTGAGCAACCAATTTAGAAACTGAGTTTGGATTGGGAGTGTCAGCTCATGTAAAGGCTTCACTAATGATCTCATGATGCTAATCCCAAAAACTTATATCAAATCATGTGCTCAATGGGCCCAAGTATGTTACCCCACTGCAAGGAATGTGTAAGTATTTCCCTTTAGTCTTAGAAGAACTCCAAAACTCTATAAGAAGCTGGCCAAAGCTTCGACTCCCTACATGTAAAGGGTGTCCATGACTCCATGTTATGTATGATGCATCCCCAACCAATGAAGCCTCTAATAATGAGGCAAGGTAGGGAAAGGATTGAAGTCTATTGATAGTAATCTCATCACATAATCAAGGGTAACTGAATGTTAGGTTCTTGTGTGTCTCCCATGTATGAGGATATCATGGGCATAAACTAGATAGCCGCACACTATAAATCCAACTCTAAAATAATTACCAGTGACATGGGGAACCCCAGGAAGGTATCTAGTATAGTCCTCTAAGAGGAATTATCGACTCTCCCCTAACTCTAACAGCTAAAGGTGTTTTTTTCTACATCCGAATAACTCATCCACAGATCAAAAAGAAAGTTGACAACCATACAATGCTAGAATAGTCTCTCCATGATATCCTCATATGTAAAAATCTCGAGCCTGAAAACATCCAAGATTGTCATACTTATCATCTAGAGTCTCTCCTCATCTGGAAATTCATAACCACCTCGATCTATAAACACCAATAAAGGAGGTTGTGACCTCTTGATGTGAAATCCAGTCACACTCATGAAAAGCTCTGATCCATTGACATACTACCCCAACATTCATAAACTCAAACTTTGATGGAAAGTTATGTAATTAAAAAAATGCATAATAAGATCACCAAAAACATCATAAAAATATGTAGAGAACTAAAACTTTTACATGCCATACTTGGGCCAATTTTGGAAATTCCCTGGTAAAGACGAAAATACTTTTTTGCATGAGTAACAAATGTGTAAGCAATCTCATCCACAAAATATGGGTTGTGTAACCACCATTATACAAAAGTTTGGCTTTTGTTATGATCCTTTTCACAGTTGTGTAACTCCATGGCGGTTCCACAACTGTCACTCTATCAGAGTTACGGCATTTGTAATTGTCAAAATACGAAAAATGGGCCATATCATCTTAGGGACCCATTAAAAATCTCCAAAAATGCAGATAAATGCATCATTTTAGATAAAACAAAATCCACATTCTTTTGGAACCATTTTCTAGTGGGATCTGATTTTAACTGCAAAATAACCCCCTCTATGTGAAAGATCACATTTCCTACATTTTAGATAGAAATAAACATCCCTAGTGTGTAGATAACTCGCATGGTTTCATCACCCAATGAGTGCAATTCCATCACATCATAACACTCTATCATTTTGAATATACTGTCAGTCACAAAACAATCAGTGTAAGAAATTTTAATATAGATCTCAGAATTGCACTAGGTGGGTAATCTCTATCCCTTAGATAAGGTAAATAGTAGCCATTTTATTTTATATATGCATTTCAATTATGCATTATATCTGACTTGATTATAGTAGTTAGAGCTTCTTGCACTAGGTGGGAAGCTTGGATTGGCATAACGTCAACACATAGGCATGTCAGGTATAATCTGTAACTTTCACGTTTGGGAGCACCATACTCAGACTTTATGTTTTACAACTCTTCATGACTAAAATGCTTCTCTGAGGGGGCAATATGTACACACCTGAATTTACATGGTGCTATATTTTCAGAATAGTTCAAATCGCTGATGATGATAAATATAAATTGCAATGATATCCAAGTCCATTGTCTAAGAATTGCACATGATCTTACAACATGTTATTATGTGGCTTAAGTTTATCTTTTGTTTATCTATTTTTCATCATTTCCAACTTTCCTTAATTTATTTTTATGGATTTTTCCTTAGCTTTTTATCTTTAAGTTATGGAACCATTGTGCTGAGCGGTTACGCAACCACCCCGGCAGTTGCGTAACCATTAGTATTCCTTGATCGGTGGTTATGTAGCAAGTTCCATGGTGGTTCACATTTCCGGTCCGCGAGACTTTTCTATGTGCATTTAATTAAGAGTTTCCATCATGTGAATGCTTTCTTCAAACTCATTTTTTCACATGTTTCTTGACCAAATCAGTTGTTCTTGAGCTTTTTAGATGTGTATCAAACTTCTTCTTCCTATTTACTATTATTAGTAAGTTAAATTCCCCTTCTTTGAGTGATGTGGCACTTCTTGGTTGCCAAGTGGGTTGGACCACTTCCCTTCCAAATTTTCTATAAAAACCAGATCTTTTTCCCAAAGCATTGGTATGAGTTTCTAGATTTGTATTGCACTATTATGCTGTCAGAATCCTACCAAGAAGTACACAAGAAAACATATTCATTTTCCTTGTTACTCTCTTATTTTCATTACTACCAAATTCTTGCAAACCAGCTAGCTCTAGCAATCTCTCCCATTTCTTCTACACATTTCCAACACACTTCCCTGGATACGTTTGAAGACTCAATGGAAAAGAAGCTGAGGGGACATTAAAAAGCATTGCCATCATTGGATTTATCTCTGTACAACATTTCTAGGTTGGGAGGTGTTATTAAATTCCTAGAGTTATTTTCTTTATTTAGATAAATTTCAAATTCATAATCTTTAAATACATTTTTTTAGAAATTAGAATTTTTAGCAGTATTATAGTCATTTTCCATTTAAAAGATTCCATTGAAGGATTTATTCTTAGCTCATCCTTGTGGATTTTTCTTGGGAAGAATTCAGAGGAGGTTCTTGCCACAAGTTTTGTTAATTCTTTACTATCAAATTGTTTATGGAGTTCACTACATTCATTATTTAGATCCATTTTACCACACGAGAAAATCTTCTGTTGAAAGATTCATCCTTGTCCTATCTCTATGGATTTACACCGGAAGTGAGTTTTAAAGAAGCTTCTATGTCTATGTGACAATTTTACTTTCTTCATTTTAGAAGCTTCATTTATAATTGTATTGTTTTATTAGGGAAGCTTCAGGGGAAGAATTTCTTCTGAGACATTTTTCAATTCTTCTCGTGATTCTGAGGTAGAACCAGAAGGAATTCATATCCACAACTACAAATTAGGAAAACCTTTATTTTTATTAGATTAGATTAAATATATTATGCAATAGGGAAATAGCCACATCCATCTATTTCACTATTTATTTTATTTTATTTTAGAATAGTAATTTCCATTTAATTAGAAGCAATTGCATTGTTTGTGTAGATTTCTTTTATTTAATTCTAAAAAAAACACAAAATCCTCAAAAATATAAATTAGGTAGATGTTAGAATTTGTTTGTTTATATTTCTTTAATTAATTTCCTTTCAAGCAAGTAGATTAAATTGTTCATTTCATTTTGGTAAATTAATCGAGAATGAATCTAGTTATGTTAAGAGATTAAAACACACTTGTCTTTTAATTAAGTTAGATTTTCTTTTGTTAATTGGTTTAAATGAACATTTCAACGTAGTTTAACTTTCAAATCAAACTAGATAATTGAATCATATGGAACTTAAGCTACCCATACATAGCCTCTAATTCCCTCTTGGCGAGCTCATCTCATAGGATTTCACACTACCTATTTTTAGTCTTTGGTTCTCCTATAGCCCCCTTTGAGCATTTCCTGCAATCTTGCACATTACCGATTGTCCCAGCACGACCTGTGGATGTCAAGTGCGCTTTAGATTCACATGTTGATTATTAGATGTATAGTGACATGCAACAAAAAATTCTTGAGACCTTAAAGGTGAAGCTAACCATAATGCCCATCCTAAAATTCCCTTATTGGCAAGCCTTTTCATATACAAGTGGATGATTCTGGTACAAGTGTAGGATGAGGGGTAATGTGACCAAATGAAGTATCTTTTAATCATCCCATATGATTTATGAGCAGGAAGTTGATGCCGACTGAGAAAAACTACAAAACTACGGAGTGTAAGGCTTTATCAATGATATACGTGCTTCAAAACTTTAGAACAGTTTTCTTGTCAATAAGGAACAACACCCATTTAAATGCAATATTGATCAAAGGGACTTAAAAGTACTTGAGTCAATAAGATGGTAAAGAAGAGGGAAATACGTCTATCGTTGTAAAAATTCTTATCTTCCAATATTTTTATTTCTGTAGTTACACACTCTAAGAATTCACTAGATAATTCGAGATGAAAAGTTAGGACCTGAACATTTGTCAAGAAGTACATAAAATAGGTCGAGGACGTATAAATAATTGTAGAATATTAATGCAAAAGGGAAAGTTGCCCACCGGGCATTGCCACCATGTTTCCCACAAACTTAGAACATATTGTAGTGATTCATTCTGCACTGGACTTGTGAAACTGAAGGATCATGAAAACTCATGGAAAATAAGCAAGGTCTTAACTATACCGATGCAACGCTATGTCATCTCATTGGAGGATACATGTACAAGATGGGTCAAGATGAAGTCTTGCATATATGTGTGCTAGAGCATGGGCACGAAGCTGTCATAGAGGAAACACATGGTGGAATATATGGAGGACATTATGCAAGTGAAGCAACAATGAATAAGATCTTATTGGTATGTTTATGGTGAAAGAAGCCAATCTATAAGAATTACTAAAGGAATCCTGTTAATGAGCTTTTAAAATCACTGTCAGAGGATAATTAATCCTAGTAATAATTATAAGATTACACTATAATATCATATGATACAGCATAAAAAAAATTGGATAAATGGTAATATATGGATTGGTAGGGCCCATTTCATCAACTTTCACGATGATGGGATGGTGATGGGTTAAAAATAATTTCCTAGTAGAGGTTGGCCTCATCAGATTTTTTTACAAGGTGGGAATAGGGTAGCTACTCTATAGGATATCATTCGCATTAGGTGTGATAACTATGACACATATTCTTATTTTGTTCTATGATGTCATATTTATCCCATAAGCGAATGGTTTACGGACTATGGTCCATTGAGACTCATAAATGATCTCAGGATCAACTAAGTTTCTCCTGGAATGATGTTATCTAACAATTATAATAGCAAAGCTTCCATGATGTCACACTATAATACTACAGCCTATGACCCATAAGATATTAGTAACTATATAGGGCTTCAACAATGTATTCTGGAGAGAAAAATAGGATATTAAATTAGGTATGTGATGTTAGATCTCACAATATTGGGGCCGATCACAGTAGATCAATGGTGATTATTTGCATGTAGAATAACTTACACAGAGTTTGACAGATAATGTTTACCATAGAGGGTGTGGTGTTAGGATTTAGATGCTTGAATTTGACCAGGGGGAATAATAAGTTCGACCCTCCATGTGTATTGCAAGAGCTTTAGAAAAATTAGATTATGAGATAATACCTTGATAGATGGAGATGCATTTGAGTACACTGATTGCATGTTTAATGAGCTACGCACCATTTCTTTATAGGAGTTATAAGATAAAGAAAGCTACAAAGGAGATATGGCATTTCAGGCACATTAAGCAATAGGTTCCTTTTTGTTTAATAGGAAAGATCCATAACTTAACCATGATCACCTATAATTCATGTAATTCTAGAAATCCTTAAAGCTACATTGGCTTTAGCCACCTTTTTGGGTAGAATCAACGATCCTTTCAAATGAATCTACACCTATCGGCATTGATTACAGCTAGTGGAAAATAGCACTATATTTCCTGGTATAATTCAATGGAAAATAGGTTGAAGCCCTAATTTCAACCATCTTCCTTTTATGTGATTTGTAATCATGTTTTATTGCCATGGTCAATTATGGTTGTCCCTTTGAGAGTGTGGATTGCTTTGTTGGGAGGTTGGGTTATTTAGGTTTATTTTATGTTATTTTTTGATTTTTTTTGTGGTTACATGTGCATACTTTAGTGTTGGCAGAAATGTATGAAATGTGATATCGGTAAATACGTAGAAAATTATTACACTGGGACTTCCTATGAAGCGGTGTTCTAGGGTGCATATGACATATGTAGGAATTATGGTGTGCCTTATTTTGGTTATCCAGATTATTTTGCCCTTTTGTTCAAGATGATGTTATGAAAGTCGTTCGACAAAATGAGTGCGATGGTTGGATTTATGATAGATAGGTCGATCCCTGGGATAAATTAGGGGCCATCATGGAGACCATTTGATTGTAATGGTCACGCTTTGTAACGGATTGTGGATGATAGAACATGTAAGATCATATAGGCTTATGTAAGATGGCACAGAGGAAGATTGGGTGTGGTGTAAGGAGGTATGTGCAAGGAGGAGTGTAGCCTAAGAAATAGTAACGTGCATGAAGGTTACAACTACTACACGTGGAAGGAAAATTTGCAAGAAAAATTAAAAAGTGATTTTAAAGCTAAAAATAGTGGTAGGTAGAGTGCAATTAATGTGATAAAATTTCAAAATCTATAAAAGGGGCACGAGTGAATTTTTTCCTACCTTACTTTTACAAACTTGGGCAATTGGATGGAATTTTAACGACGAAGTACGAAGAACAAAGCTAAGTGCAAGGAAAGAACCAGAGAGCGGATGAGAACCAACGTCGAGAAGGTACACACTTAAACATTGCTATTGGAGAGACCATTGGGAAGTAGTAGCTGGTTAAAGGTAATTTAAGGATGATGTTGATGCAAAATCACAGCACCCCTGGATGCAGATCAGGTTTCTAGGTTGATCACTTTGGCATCCAGTGTGATTGCATAACATTGAATCCTTTCTCCAAGTGTGGGACTTGAAAAATGAGAAAGGATTCTCCAGAGAAGGCTGGTTCCTATTCCTCTGTTCAGATGCACACGAAATATGCAGAGGGTTTTCTCAAAACCTAATCTAATCTGCCAAGGAGACAAGGTAAGAAGATGCATAAAATAAATCTAAGCTAATAGAGGTGATGCACCGAGGAATGAAGAACACCTATTTTGCCAGTGAACACAGACCATTCAAATGTGATATAAGATCATGCACAGATAACAAAACTTGTAGTGAAAGACCAGGAGGATGCAAGATGAACACAGAGAGGGTTGAGAATCATCCACAGACATGTATTACTTGCTCCAAAGATTGATACAATACACTACAGAATGCCATGAGGCAGAATAGTATTACAGTTCAAATGAGAGGTTCGAACTCCACAAATTCGCCTGAGGAGAAGAAGGGAGAGGCAAAACAGAAAAATGTTCGACCCTTGAAAAGAAGCTCTTCTTTACAATATATAGAAAGAATGAGAGAGGAAAGAGAGAGGGGGAAGCCAAATCTACCCCAACCACCTCCAGGTTGCATTCAATTCATCTCATTATGGCAGAAGCGGCGGATCCTGGCAAAATGGCGGGCTGTCCAACAGAAGCGGCGAACTGTCTGCTGCATTAAAGTTGTTTGTTGAAGCATTACTTCTGCTTGTTATTTCGTGCCAGAGGTGTTTCTTGATTTTCTCTCTCCAAACTGAACCAAAATGCAAGATTGACCCCAGAATCGTGTAGAGAATCTCACAAGCTTTCCGTTGATATAAAGAACGTGCAAATCCGAGCTCTGGATCGAAAGATATGGCGATCTGAAGATTTAGGGCACAAAACAGGTGAAAACGGATTTTTAAATTTCTTCCCGCGCTCTGCCACCTGGATGACACGTGGCAGGTTCTGATTCGCTGAGCAACTCTCTCTCCTCCACCTCTCGGCGGGCTCTCTTTTGAAATTTCCTTGTGGGCCCTAGCTGGGACACGTGGCACTATCCCATTGGTTCGGGCTGACCCTTCAAAACTTGCCCTTTGACTTTTTGGCCATTTCCTTTGTGACACGTGTCATGATTTGGTTGGTTCTCGGCCCTTTCGGCTCCTTCGCTTCCACCGCATCCATTTGTCTCGGATGTCCCAGTGCTGCTTGGGACAAAACCTCGATCCGCCCGAAATGGGCTTCCTTGTCCCTCATTTGCCGATGACACGTGGCGCAATGCTTGATTGGCTCTCAGCTTTTTCGGCTATCCGCGTCCCTCGTGTCCTTTGCGGCCCAGATGTCCCAGTGGAACTTTCTCTGTTTGGCCGAACCGGCCGGTTCGCGTCCATTTGTCCCAAATGTCCCAGCTGCTTGGGACAAAATCTTCCTTCCGGTTCGGCCCGATTCCCAGGTCCCGATTCGACTATTTGTCCTTTTCGAACTGGCCGGTTCGCGTATCTCTGGCCCAGATGTCCCTTTTGCTTCCGGACTGTTTGTTCTCATTTCGGCCGATCCGGCCGGTTCGCGTACTTCGCGTACTTGTGTCCCGTTTGTCCCGGATGAAGACTTGGGCAAATTTTTTTCCTTCTTTCGGCCGATTCGGGCATTTCGCGTCCCGCGCGTACCTGTGGCCCAGATGTCCCTTTGCTTCACGGGCCGCCTGGAGGCTTTTCGGCCGATCCGCGCCTAGATGTCCCAAATGTCCTGACTGCTCCTAGGACTAGGACTTAGCCATTTTTCGTGATTTTTCCTGTTTCAATCTACTTGCCTGGAACTGCAAAACTCTGATGCATGTTATCGAAATTTACCCTGGGGGGTGAAATTTTGACAACAGTTTTGACGACTCAGCGGGGTCACCTGCCTGCTAGGTAGAAGATCAGTGGCCTTTTAGCGATCCATTGGGCATGGAGTTATAAGCAATAACCTGAAACGAGCCTGATACTGCAACTTCTTCTCCAGCAACACTCTGAACTGTAGAAAACAACCTGAGAGCAGCAAAACCTGTGCCAAAGCACTTAGGGAAATAGAAACCTAACTACCACAGGACAATGTGCATACGCACTTAGAGGAATGAAAAATCTAAACTAATATTTACAAGGGCAAACCTTTTCTTTTTTAGTAGCAATGTTTAAGATAGATTCCGTTAACCGGAATCGGAAGTTCCTCTCCATCCAATGCAGACAATTGGAAGGCATTACTATTTTTGCATCCCGTGACCATGTAGGGACCACTCCAGATGGCATCAAACTTGGAATGCCTTCCTGGTTTTGCCCGATCTGCATCCCATTTCAGAACTAGGTCCCCTTCCTGGAAGGTCCTTGCTCTTGCTCTCTTATCAAACCATCTTTTTACTAAGGCCTGATCCTTTTCAATCGTCTGAACTGCATGTTCTCTGATTTCTTCTAATTCCATCAATTCTGCATACCTGACCTCCATTGGTTCGAACTCAGATAACTCAAACTGCTTCATGAGCTCCAAGGCTGGCAATTCTAATGATATAGGCAATACTGCCTCCTTCCCATAGACCAACTTGTAGGGAGAATTACCTGTAGACCTCTTTGGTGTTATCCTGTCAGCCCATAACGCTGATTTTAGCCTTGTATGCCATGTTCTTTGATTTTCATCCAGAGTCCTTCTGATGATTTTTAGCAAATTCTTGTTTGTGGACTCTGCCTGTCCATTACCCTGCGGGTAATAATTTGAAGAGGTGCTCAAATAGATTCCATTCTTGACAGCCCATTCTGTAATTTTTGAACCTATGAATGCTAATGCATTATCTGATATGATGGTGGCCGGCACACCGAACCTGGTTGCTATTTCTTCATAAAAGTCTAGTATGTTAGACTCACTTGCCTCTTTGAGTGCTACTGCTTCGGTCCACTTGGTGAAATAGTCTGTCGCTGTAAGAATCCACTTGTGGCCTTGACTCGAATTGGGATTGATGACTCCAATGAAGTCCAATCCCCATTGCATGAATGGATGATCTACTGAAATTGGACGAAGGGGCAGTGCTGCTAACCTTCCTTTCCCTGTGAAGAATGCACATTTCTTGCATTTCTTAACCCATGAGTAGCAATCATTGAATACAGTAGGCCAATAGTAACCAGCTTTCATGATTTTGAGAGCTGTTACTCATGGGGTGAAATGGCCTCCTGCCTCCCCGTCATGGAACTCGTGTAAGATCCTCTCAACCTGACCTGTCCCAATGCATCTTAATAGAACACCGTTGATGTCTTTTTTAAACAAAACACCATCAACAAGCACATATGGAACTGCTTGTAATCTGAAGTACCTTCTTTTTGCTTTGCTCATTTCTGGAGGGCACATGCCCGTCTGTAGGAAATGTATCATATTCTGAGTCCAACAGGGAGTGGACACATCATCATTTTCCTGTTTTTGATCATCTTGTAATAGCAGGACAACGTCTTCTTCATCTTCTGGGTTGTCTGGTTGTTTGGAAGCGAGCTGCTCACACAAACCTTTGCCTCTTACCAGCTTGGTGATCTTGATCTCAATGTCATACTCCATGACACGGGTGATCCATCCTGCCCTTTTCTCATTCAAATCCTTGTTGAGGAGGAAGTCCTTAACCCCAGCATGTGAGACTAGCAACTGGACCTTGTTGTTTGAGACTAAATGCTTGAATTTCTTCAAGCTTCTGATTACTGCAAGCACATGCTTTTCAATAAAAGAGTACCTCACTTCGCAGTCATCTAGGCTCTGGCTGAAGAAGGCAATCGGCTGTTCATCATTATCTTTGTTCTGCTGTACCAGAATGGCAGAAATAGTGTCATCACCTCCAAATGCATAGAGGATGAAATCCTTGGAAAAGTCTGGGTTGATGAGAGTGGGTGCTTGGGAGATGGCTTCTTTGATTGCTTCAAAACTCTCCTTGCCTTCTGCCGTCCACTTGAAAGCCATGCTTTTCCTTAACATTTTGGTGATGGGCTTGACAAGGGCTGCAAAATCTGGGACAAACCTCCGAACAAAGTTTATCCTTCCCAGGAAACTCTGAAGGGCTTTCTTGTGGCTTGGCAATGGTAGAGCTCTTATGGCTTCAACCCTCTCTGGATCAATTGCTAATCCTTCCTTGGAGACAATATGGCCAAGGAGCTTCCCTTCATGTGCAAGAAAGATGCACTTCTTAGGATTCAAAGGACACTCCGAACTTTCTACACCTCTGAAACACTTGCCTGAGGTGAAAGAAATGGTCTGCTGCATTCTTTGAGAAGACAGTAATATCATCTAGGTATATCAGCACTATCTTGTTGATCAAGCCTTTGAATGCCATATCCATAGCTCGCTGGAATGTTGCTCCGGCGTTCGACAGTCCAAATGGCATCTTCTTGTAAGCATATGTGCCCCATTTGGTTGTGAAGGCTGTCTTGAACTGGTCTTCCTCCTTCACCATAATCTGATTGAAGCCTGAGTAACCATCAAGTAGTGAAAACCTTTCTGAACCAGCTACGACCTGCAATATTTGCTCCATGGAAGGGAGTGGATAATGGTCCTTGAGAGAGGCTCTATTCAAATCTCTGAAGTCAACACACAGCCTGATCTCTCCACTCTTCTTTCTGACTGGAACTAAGTTGGCAACCCAACTAGAATGCTTGATTGGGAATATGATTCTTGACTCAATCAGCTTGTCCAATTCTTTCCTCATGAGAGGCTCCATGTGTGGATTGACTGGTCTCTGTTTCTGCCTGACAGGCTTAGTATTTGGATCCAATTCGATGGTATGCTGAGCTAAGTTGGGATTGAAACCTTTCAAGTCTTCATAGCTCCAAGCAAACACGTCAGGGAATTCTTGACATAGCTGTATGAACTCACACCTTTCTTGCTCAGTTGTCATCTTTCCAATTTGCAATGGCTTGTTCTCTTCTACCAAGATGGATACCGAATCTTCTCTCTTGACCTGAATGTTTGCTTTCTCCTTTCTAAACTGATCATTGGGGTTAAAAATGGACTCCAAAGTGATAAGTCCCTTGGGCAGCTTGTCAGTTCTCAGCTGTATCACTTGGTCACCATATTGCTGTTCCAACTTTTCTTGATTCTTAGCTGAGAACTCAGCTTCTTCTTGCAAGAAATGGATGATTTGCTGGTCATTCTCAAATACTTGCCAACTGACATCGTTATCCGGCACCTGAAGGCCTCACAATCACGTGGATGTTTGGCTGTACCTTGTCTTGTTGAATGTTTTCTACAATGTCAAAGGCTGCCCCTACTGCTGCAAGCCTGTCAGCAGCTTGATTCTCTTTCCTAGGAATGGCTTTGATGCCGAAACCCTCAAAATCTTCCATGAGGTCCCACACCCTGTTCTTGTAGCACCTGAGTAGATCATTTTTGGCAGCATGCTGTCCCTTGACCTGATTTACAATCAATTCACTGTCCCCAAAGACTTGCAAGTTCTTTATTTTTTTCTTGATTGCCCAATGCATCCCTTGCACCAAGGCTTCATATTCAGCAGTGTTATTGGAGCATGCAAATTGAAATCTAAAAGCTGAATAGTACTTTACTCCTTGAGGTGAAACAAGCACGGCTCCACCTCCTGCACCTTGTCTACTCCTTGATCCATCAAAAAACAGCTGCCATACCTCATTGTCATCCTTGTGGTTTGGCTTGGTGATGCTAGGAATAGGTTGACTTTCTTCGTGTATACAATAGACTCCTAGCTCAGATTCTTCTATTCCTTGATAAGGATCAAAAGCATGCACCTTGTTTGCCCATTCATCAAGAGTCAAATCTGGGATACTTCCAACCTTAGTGTCAGCTTCATCAGTGCTAGGGTGATCTTCTTGATCAAATGCTGAGCAATTGACATTAATCTGACTTGGAGTGTAGGGCTCAATATGGAAGTTTGCAATAGGTTCAGATCTGATTGTGGCCTTAGTTCCATATCTCGTTCTGAATAGCATGTGTGACCAATCAGTGGACAAATATCCCCCAATCTTGGCAGTGAAGTCCCTTGACAAACATAGGGCAAAGAGTGGTGGAAGGTCTATGACTGACACATCTTGTAAAACAACAACATTTGGACATGCATGCAAGGTAAGACTCAAATTTCTAATCACTCCAACTGTTGCTATTGCTGTCCCATCCAGCTGCACTACTCCCTTAGATGTTATTTCATACTGGAGCCCTAACTGATCAGCTATCTGTTTAGGCATTACTGAGCTACTTGCCCCGGAGTCTATCATGCAATTATGCACTAGCTGATTTCCAATGATTAATGAAACATAGAAAGGAGGGGGTTTCAACATCTTACCTTGTTGTCCTCCATGATTTCCTTCAGATTGGGCAGCATTTGTAAGCACTTTGTCTTGTATCTGCTGATTCGAAGTTGGCCAGTCCTTCATGGCAGCTTGCAGCAGATCTCTTTGGCCTGGGATGGATAGGGATTCCCACATAGATATATTGACGTTTGTCTTCTTCATCTGATCAATGATACTGAATGGTGATGAAGGATCTCTCTGCTGTCCCTTGGTTTGCACATTTACTCCTTGTATGTGGGCAGCAACAGCTGGCATTTGAGTTGGCCTAGGGGCTGTTCTTGGCTGTCCTTGTGCATTTGAAACGGGACTTTGCTTGCCAATCATTTGTGGAGCCATGGAAGGTTGTGGATTGGCTGGGGCTAATGGCTGTTCTTCACCCAAATTTCTCCTTTTTGACCTTGTGTTTGCTGCAACACCTTGAGAAACTGCCTGGTTCATGCCACAAAAATCCTCTGCTTGCCAATTTACCAATGTGGTGTCATTTGGGGCTGATTGCTGTTGGAATGTTTCTTGTTGTTGGCTGTTTTCTTGACTGTTCTCACCCTCCACACCAGTAGTTGTTACCATTAAAGCTTGAGTCAAAGCACCATTGAAGCACATGGATTGATTATGAGGCTCATTACATGGAAAACACCAATCATACTCCTGGGCAATGTTGTTTTGTTCTGGTACCAATGCCCTAGAGGCAGATATGGCATTTGGATTATAGGGTTGGAATGGTCTATTGGCAGGAGGCCTTGCTTGATTCTGATTTGCAGCTGGATTGGGTGGCCTTTGAGGCTGATATGGCTGCCTATTAGGTTGAGCTTGAGGCTGATACGAAGGTCTAAAACCTTGAGCTTGCTGTCTTTTGAGTGTGACCAGCTCATTACCTAAATTTTGCAGTTGCTTCATGACCTCTTGAAGCTCATTTGGGGCACTTGGAGATGAAGTGGAAGCTTCATTTGAACTCTGATTTCTAGGAGTGGGAATAGGAGCTAAGACAGGTGCTTGACTAGTACTTGGGCTCTCTAAACTTGGATATAATGGCATTGGAGGCCTAGGAGCCAATTTACCAGCTTAAATAAGATAGTTTTCGGCTCTAATGGCAATGCTATAAGCAGCAGGTAAGGTTGTGCCTCCCATAGATTGAATTAACATAGAAATATCAGAATTCAAAGCTTTAAGATAGTATAGAAAAGCACCTTCAGCTGTTGGCCTAACGGCTACTGGAATCCTATCCCAAGACCTTTGAAATCTGAAGTTGAAGTCAGTCAGCTGCTCATTGGGAGCTCTCTTGATAGTTGTCAATTGTTCCAGTAGAGACAAATTGTCTCCCTTTTCTCCAAACTGCTCATGAAGTGCAATACACAGCTGATTCCAATTTGTGATAGAACCAGCTGTAAGGCTCCTAAACCATTGCAATGCTTTCCCCTTGAATGAAGATGCCAGCAATTTGACAGCCACATCCATTTCATTTATCTCATGGATTGCACAGATGTTAGCAATGTCTTTGACATGATCACCAGGAGTGGTATGATTTTCTCCAGTGAAAAATGGAATGTTCTTCAATGCTGCAATTGGAACTGGATTCTGTGCATTGAGGGCAAGTGGGCTGCTGCCAGTGAAATTGACAAAGGGATTTAGTGGTTGCGCCATTCTGATTGGTCGAAGGACTCTTGAATACTGAATGAAAGGCCGAGCAGGTGGAGGAGTTGAGAGAGTTCTGTTTGGTGGAGATGGAGACCTTTGAATCCTTCTTCCTCTTTGCCTTCTTCTTGGAGATAATTGCAGGTATTCAAACAACACTTCTTCTTCTCCAACTCTTGACCTTGTGATTCTTCTCATAAGCTTTCAGGCCTGCACTGCTGAAACCAGTTGATCTTCTTCTTGGAGTCGCCAGATATGCGAATAATAGCTCTTTTCAAGCAAGAAAATTGCAGCAGATGCATATCAACTTTGCTGCAATAAAAATGAGACCTCTAGGTCCCACCGGGCGTGCCAAAACTGTTGATGCAAAATCACAGCACCCCTGGATGCAGATCAGGTTTCTAGGTTGATCACTTTGGCATCCAGTGTGATTGCATAACATTGAATCCTTTCTCCAAGTGTGGGACTTGAAAAATGAGAAAGGATTCTCCAGAGAAGGCTGGTTCCTATTCCTCTGTTCAGATGCACACGAAATATGCAGAGGGTTTTCTCAAAACCTAATCTAATCTGCCAAGGAGACAAGGTAAGAAGATGCATAAAATAAATCTAAGCTAATAGAGGTGATGCACCGAGGAATGAAGAACACCTATTTTGCCAGTGAACACAGACCATTCAAATGTGATATAAGATCATGCACAGATAACAAAACTTGTAGTGAAAGACCAGGAGGATGCAAGATGAACACAGAGAGGGTTGAGAATCATCCACAGACATGTATTACTTGCTCCAAAGATTGATACAATACACTACAGAATGCCAAGAGGCAAAGTCGTATTACAGTTTCAAATGAGAGGTTCGAACTCCACAAATTCACCTGATAGGAGAAGAAGGGAGGAGCAAAACAGAAAATGTTCGACCCTTGAAAAGAAGCTCCTCTTTACAATATATAGAAAGAATGAGAGAGGAAAGAGAGAGGGGAAAGCCAAATCTACCCCAACCACCTCCAGGTTGCATTCAGTTCATCTCATTATGGCAGAAGCGGCGGATCCTGGCAAAACGGCGGGCTGTCCAACAGAAGCGGCGAACTGTCTGCTGCATTAAAGTTGTTTGTTGAAGCATTACTTCTGCTTGTTATTTCACGCCAGAGGCGTTTCTTGATTTTCTCTCTCCAAACTGAACCAAAATGCAAGATTGACCCCGGAATCATGTAGAGAATCTCACAATCTTTCCGTTGATATAAAGAACGTGCAAATCCGAGCTCTGGATCGAAAGTTATGGCGATCTGAAGATTTAGGGCACAAAACAGGTGAAAACGGATTTTTAAATTTCTTCCCGCGCTCTGCCACCTGGATGACACGTGGCAGGTTCTGATTCGCTGAGCAACTCTCTCTCCTCCACCTCTTGGCGGGCTATCTTTTGAAATTTCCTTGTGGGCCCTAGCTGGGACACGTGGCACTATCCCATTGGTTCGGGCTGACCCTTCAAAACTCGCCCTTTGACTTTTTGACCATTTCCTTTGTGACACGTGTCATGATTTGGTTGGTTCTCGGCCCTGCCGGCTCTTTCCACCCTTCCATTTGTCCCTGGATGTCCCAGTGCTTTGGGACAAAAACCTCCGATCCGCCCGAAATGGGCTTCCTTGTCCCTCATTTGCCGATGACACGTGGCGCAATCTTGATTGGCTTTCGGCTTCCTTCGGCTGATCCGCGTCCCTCGCGTCCCTTGTCCCAGATGTCCCAGTGCTGAACTTTCTTGTTTCGGCCGAACCGGCCGGTTCGCGTCCATTTGTCCCAATGTCCCAACCTTCTCTTCCGGTTCGCCCGATTCGGCCGATTCGCATCCTCGCGGCCCAGATGTCCCATTTGCCTCCGGACTGTTTGTTCTCATTTCGGCCGAACCAGCCGGTTCACGTACTTCGCGTACTTGTGTCCCGTTTGTCCCGGATGAAGACTTGGGGCAAATTTTTCCTTCTTTCAGCCGATTCGGGCATTTCACGTCCCGCGCGTACCTGTGGCCCAGATGTCCCTTTGCTTCACGGGCCGCCTGGAGGCTTTTCGGCCGATCCGCGCCTAGATGTCCCAAATGTCCCGACTGCTCCTAGGACTAGGACTTAGCCATTTTTCGTGATTTTTCCTGTTTCAATCTACTTGCCTGGAACTGCAAAACTCTGATGCATGTTATCGAAATTTACCCTGGGGGGGTGAAATTTCTACGCAACATAGGAATTTTGGGATATTTAGAATTTATGGATTGGCACGATGACCCCAGGATTAAAGAAATCCACTTTTTTAAAATATGAGAGGGGGAATCACACATTCAACATTAGTAAGATTGTTGATCCTGCTATTTTTCTAAAGTGGCATGCGTGAGTGGTGAGTTGCAAGCTAGAAGCCTCATAGTGCTAGAATTGAGATAAACAAGATGCTCCTTCACGATGCACACAAGATGAAAAACAAGACTAAGTTATAACAGTCACCTTATACATAGTCAAAAGGATTATGGAAGAGGCTAGGGTACAAAATGAATGAGGGGAAAATATCACTTAGGGTTTAATCCTCCTCTTGCTAGTTTTTTGGGAGATTGGAGTCCAAGATGGGCCAAAGGATAAGATTTGAGTACATCCTATCAAAGATAATTCCTCAGCGAAGAGGTTTTCCAACTTTACTTTTGATGGTGGGATTAACAACCCCCACAAAGCATGTGTCGAAAAGTGGTATATGTGAATGAATTTCATGAAGTGTTTGAGAATGAATAACACACACTAAGAGAGTTTTTGGTGTTACTTGAAAAACATAAAAGAGTTTTCAGTAATGCAACACTTCAGCCTTACATGTTTCTTATTGAAGGATGGATAATGTGGGTCGTGGTGCAAACTATCATTTAAATTTACCTGCTAAGTACTACAGTGCACATAAACATGATCAAGGATGCTCAACATTTGAAGTTTAATGCAGATAGGGTGGATGCATTTACCATACTCTCCAGAAGACATACAGATACTGTAAATCTTTATATGGTAACTGTACCTAGGGTGAGACAATGGGGTATAACTATCATGGACCTGTAGACCCGATCATGAAACTTGTAGTTGGAAAGGAGGAAATCAGGGTATACCTCGTCCGTCAGCTAAAAATGAATAGGATGGCAAAGGAAGTGCAAGTCAAGGATTCAACAATTCCATAACCACTAAAGAAGCATATGGTGAGGATTCCCAAGGGCCAACACGAGAAGAATCCTAAAATAGAATAAGAATAAAGAGAATATTTTCTAGCTACAAGGAAGCTAGATGACAACAAGATATAAAATCTGAGGATGCAACTTGTAGAGGAAAGTGCGTCGTGTAATTAAAATAAGTTGATTAATGTGAGAAGAATTCTAAGCTTAGTAAGGGAGGAGTCACCGATCATTCGCGATGTGGACAAGGAAGAAGACTTGGAGTAAGATAATTGGAGAAGAAATTTTGGAACCTGCGCAGAAAGATGTAGAACAGTTGGTGCAAGAAGATCCACTTACAATGGAGAAGGAGGCGTGATCTGAGATGAAGAACACAAGGAAAAGCCCAAGTGGCTAGAGCATGAGGATAGAGCGTGAAGGTAGAGCATGAATTGTAAGAATGATGGGATATTTAAATATAAAGGCACTACGGAGGACCAAGGTGTAGGATGAGGAGCAAGTGGAACACAAGAGAATATTACACATGAGGTACTAAAGAAGAAACATGATGGAGGGAATCAAAGGTGAATGAAACCCCCACAAGGTCCCTAGATGATATGTAATGATGACCCCAAGAAGGTTCTCAGGGAAAGATCTTAGAACCTAAATACCCATAAAAGACCTATTTTTTTGGGATACGAACAATAACAATGAGTATCTGACGTGCACGATGGAATATTCTTTTGTGGAACTACCACGTGCACATAGATGAGCTAGAATTTAAGGTGAGAAAGGAGCCATCGATCTGATATGTAGCTGAAGAAAATGAAAGCATAATCCTTTCCCATTGTCGACTCCATGAAATTAACAAATGAAAAAGCATGTAATGCACTTAATAAGATGATCTCAGAGGTAGAAAAAGGAATTTTGATAAGTATGCTTCCATCAAAATGGCGCGATAAGAAATTGGGCTTAAATATAGGGAGATACAGAAGCTCATAGAGGGATTGAGGGATGTGAAGAATATCACATCAGATTCTTATGACAAATCTTGAAATATAATTTTCAACATCACTAGCGCATGCCTTGAGTTGGTATACCAAGCCCAGGATGTGTATATTTTGGACTTCCATAGAGTTTTTGGAGGACCTAGTGCGTATGTTGTTTCTATAGAGGAAGCATGGGTTAGGTATGAGTGTGGAATATTTGGTCAGTGTAGAAGAAGAAAAATAGAGAATAGGTGGAGAAGGGTATTGTAGAATATGAGGCATTAGCTGCAGAGGGCAAGAGTGTCATGTGGAAGGCAAAGAAGATTTTTTATAACTGTCAGGACTTCTCTCCCATTAATGGTGTGCACATTGTAGGGGAGGAAGAAAATTTCAGAAAGATCATGGGCCAACATGAAGAATAATAAAGCATAGTGCGAGAAGGCCGTGGGTTAATTCGTGGAGAAAAGAGATATAATCAAGGCCATGAATCTTACACACTTCGAGGTGAGGCTCAATGGATGCTCTACCCATTAGTCATGCACCAAGATGAGATACTTTAGAGGGAGTGGTCTCATACCTTGATAGGATTGAGTCAAGGAACTGGAGAGAAGGTAAATTTGTTGACCCCCACACAAGTTCCCAGTATGTTGTGGAAGAAACACTTGATTAAAATGCAAGAGAATTCAGGGCTGGAAGGAGTTAGAGGATATATTAAATGCGGAATTTGGATAATATTATTCCACCTTAGGATGGCCCGAGTGATGAGTACACATGCAGATGGATATATTTTCATTATTTAATTCATTATGTATATGCCCCCATTCTTTGTTCTTAAAATTATTTCATTCTTTCAGTGATTCTTTGAGGAGGCATCCTTTGTTCATATTATCGAGGATGGACAATACTACTAGTGTGGGGTAGTGTTGGTTAGAAGAAATGGTTAAGTGTTAGCCAAGTGCAGGGATCACATGATAAAGGGAACACGTAGGTGGCAAGGAGTTATGTTCAGATCAGACAGAATGCACATGAAAATAAAGCCACTACAACATAAAACATGAAAGCATGCACACAGGAACAAGAAGTAAATATTGATCAATGCGTGAAGGTGCACACAGCATAATGGACCAAGTTGGCGTGCAAGGGATCGTACGTATGCATGTAGAGATGAGGAATTAGGAAATTTTGGGCATAGGCTAAAAGTAAAAAAATATATATTTGTTGTGAGGTACACACAAGGCCCAGAAATAGGTGATTGAAGAGGACAAAGCACATGCAAGAGATGATCTATTTATAGGATTTAAAGCAGGATAAATCTGAGCTATATATAGCTCGATCTATAGTTAAGGAAAGTTGTAAAAAAAATATAGGGCAATAATATCACAACTATTATTAGAAATAATGCATGTAAATGGTGAAGGAAGATTCCCCACCATGTATAAATAGGTGATGCACTCTTGTAGTTAGAATTCCTTTTGTTCTATTAATGTGAGTGGATGCTGAAGTCTCTAAATGAGTTTGTATGCATGCATGGTCTAGTGCATGAAGGTTGAACTGTGAATGTAATCTTCTTCTTTTATATGTAATCAATTATTTTTGTAATGGATAATTGTGTTTGGGTAGAAAAGATAACTAGATCTGAGCATGGTATTATGGGAATTCAGATATTTTTAATCATTATTAATGTTAAATGGTTTCCTTATTATATATGTTTCTAAACTTGTATGTTGTATCTGCATTCATGCATGTATTAATGGTTATTATAATTATATTTGTGTTAACAACATCCTGTGAGTGAAAAAAGGAGGAACCTAGTGGTTGTGCGTGCTTTGGGTGAGCTTTCAGACTTTTTCTAGATGAAGTGTCAATGTGCCTATTTAAGTATTAGTTAACAAACAAAACTATAATATGATTTTGGCTTCCTTCATGAAATTTCAAAGTGTGGTGTGTGTGTGTGTGTGTGTGTGTGTGTGTGTGTGTGTGTGTGTGTGTGTGTGTGTGTGTGTGTGTGTGTGTGTGTGTGTGTGTGTGTCTATGATGCCATTACCCACAGGTGATGGCATCGGCCAGAGAAAATCCTAACACTAACACCATCACCCACAAGCGATAATGTCGGCCGGGGATATATAAATGCAATGTAAGGTGAAAAAGAGGTGTCAAGGATCAAACAAGTGAACCAACAAGGTGCCAAATGGTGAAATGCAAACAAGGTTTCAGGTGTGTAATATATATGAGACATAAAGGGATAAAGATAAATAATGCAAGGAAAACTAAGTTTGGGACCACATAGTAATACTCTCTTTGTGTACTGTTGTTAACCCATAATGACTATGTGAATAGTCATACCCCATTCTCAGTAGGCCCCTTAAGGCACCCACTCAAGAAATAGATGCATCAGTGACCCTTATCTGTGTAAAGGAAATTGTTAGTAACTAGTATAAAAGATGAAAAGTGAAAAATTAGGTGTATACATATGCCCCTTCTGTTGATCACCACGTGTCACAATAGCGAAACATGGGATGGTCAACAAAATGAAATAGTTCATAACACTTAAATTGAAAGTGGATACTAAAAGTAAGAAAGCAATAGCTGAAATGAAATATACCCACCAATGCATATATACTAGTGTTGTTAATCCTGCCACGTGTGGTCGTAAACCATGGTACAAGAAGGGTTCATTTTAGTGGTGAATATTCGTACATGTATGAATATTAGGATTTTTGAAGTTTTAAATTGGAGATTTTTTCACTATCGTACAATAGCAGTTTCGTCAAAATTTTATGGGTCATACATAAATTTGACCCTAATATCACCCTACTGTTCCCACTAAGGGCCAATCAATGTTGGTATATTCATCATTATGTTATAATATACTATTATATATAATTATTGTGTCATAATTTAGTAATACAATATAATTCCAAAAATCTTTAATTTTGAGATCTGGAATCGAAGCCGAAGGTAAAATCGAATAAGCATGTGAAAAATCTGAAAGTATAAGCCAATAATCCAAAGAACGTATAAGTGAAAAAGGTAAGCAATAAATTTTAAACTGTCAAGGCATTATGCAAAACTGTTACCGGATGGAAGCCTAAATACATGATGCCCCCCAGTAAAATTCTTGTACAACATCAGACGGTAGAAAAATTCATGTTACCGGATGGTAACCTGAATCTAATTCATTGTTTGGTGCCATTAATATATACAACCAAATGATGGCCCGATTTCGTTTTCACATAACCTTGTTCGGTAGCCTAAGCCATGTTACCATGTTATCATATAACATGAGGTTTATGTTTCACAATCTCTTGAATTTATTTTTTTACAGATTTTATTTTAAACTTTATATTATTTCCACATGTGATGACTTAAAAATCACCCATACGATGGCCCCTGGTGCAAATGAGAAAAAATCTTAAGGAAAAAGAAAACGCTACATGGACATTTAAAAAATTATTCAGCACACAGTTACACCAGTGCTAGCATGTAATTTCGAATCTTATTATGTTGATGTTACTTTATATGTTGATTTCCTAAAGGATGCAATAAGCAACTCAATTTATTTCAAATGCAAAAAATCCTACCAAGGACTTTACACCAGATGAAATTCGTAACCAACATAGTGATAATCCAAATTTCCATCAAACTCAAAGTTTAGATAAAGATTCCAGAAACATACATTAAAATTGTAAGAGTGGGAAGTGGACTCTATGAAGAACTTATAAATTTGAATGGTCATCCAAATATCCATTTATCGAACATGTTGAACTAGAAAACACTACTAATACTCCCACCGAATGTAGATGTGTTATAAGTAGTTGGAAAATAGGAAAAGACCACAAAATGTAATTGAAGTTGGACATAATAGAGAAGCATTGTGGGAAAATATATGAGTCAAAAAACAAAAATATGGAATAGTAATAAAAACATCTAAATGGAAAACCGAGGAAGATTGTTTACATATGAGATATGTAGAATAATTTGATAGTCATCATAAACATTTTCAAGACCTTGTTGAGAAAGGTGGAACAATAAAGGCTAAATTTGCAAAATCTACTGATGCAAGTCTTCAATCAAAACATATATAATTCTAGACAATATTTCAAATTTTAGAAAATGGAAGACCTATTTCAGATTTCATTTATTATAAGATTTTATTTGAATGTAATGGGTTTCTAAACATTCCAATATCATATTGGTCAGATACCAGTGCTTGACATAAATTGAAAGCACTGATTTGAGAGAGAAGGTCAAAAATGTGAATTTTATATCATCGTCAATTGATGAGGTCACAACAATAGATAATACATCGTGGGTTTGCATGCATGTATACACTTTCAATTTCAATAAGCATTTAAGGGAGCCTCATCTACTATTTATGAACATAATGATGGAGAATTGTAATTTTAAGAACCTCTCCATAGTAGTTTTTAAAAATTTGAAAGAAATAACTAGTATAAATGATCATTAAATCTCTACAAAGCTGATTTGTGTTAGGGATTATGGGGCATCTGTCATACAAGGTCATAAAACTAGGATTTTTATTTTCCTTCAAACAACCATTTCCCTGTACATAATATATATTCATTGTATGGCTCATAGAATGAATGTCACTTGCAAGATTGTAAGTAATTTTGAAAATGTTGTTAAAATATTTCCTCCTAGTCATTGTCCATCCTTCCTATGGCCCACTTGAATTCAGTTTCACCCCTATCTAGGCTTAGATAAAAAATTTAAAAACTTAATTAAGTATATGTTTCCATGTGTAGAAAAGAGTACTCAAGGTGATATGTGAATTTAGTCAGATTCAACAAAAGACTAATTCATCTCGGAGGCCTAAAAAGGTTATTTGTGGCCATTCTAAAGCTAGTAAACATCCTTCGAGAGATTTTAGTAAATATCTAAAACATCCAAAGGTATTTTTATGGATTCTTGAAGGTACTTGAGGAAAATTTAGGAAGATTTAGGAAATAATTGCTCATTTAGGGACAATTTGCTCAACAACGGGTTTTCTAGGTGCAAGGAACAAACACCCTAATTGTGAAACCTAACTTCTCTCGATGATTCTGAGAGCTTTGTAAGAAGTTAGGAGGAAATCAAATATGCATTGGAAATCTATGAAAATTATCTAGAAAGGTGTAACATCAATTTTTCTCCTAGGCTTGAAGGTTTCATGAAGCATTTCAAAAATAGTGCAATTGCCCCTCCGTGATCCAAACCAAAATGGGCCTAAATTTTAAATTTCGGAATATCAAGTTTTTAAATTTGTTCCATTGATCTTATAATTTATTTTTGAGTCAAAATCATATAATATTTGACCCCAAAACATTATTATAAGCCTTCGTGGTGAAAAAAGAAAGTTCTATGTCTATTTCTGGAGACATCTAGAAGCAAATTTGGCTTTCCTTTTTGGCCAAGTCACACTTTTTACACTTTCTTGTGTCCCATTTGTCCCCCAAAGGGAAAAGGGGAACATGAGGGACACAAAATTTTTTCCTCTAACCTCCTCCCCAAGTTGCACTTTTGTGCTCGGGTGTTCTAATTTTCCCTCGATTGTCCCTTTCGTCCCCACGATGCAAGGGGGACAAGAGGCATGACACAAAATTGTGACCTCACTCCCTCATATAGGTCACATTTTTTTGTTTCCCCCATGTCCCCAAAGGGATAATGGGAACAATAAAGTGTGACCCATGCATTTTTAAAGCTTCTGGACCCCCATATCACCTCACACATCCCTCCGCGGGTGCATTTTTCCAACCCCTATACCTCATTATTAGCCCCTCATCACATTATCCTCACACCACATGCTACCACTTGTCATATATTGCTCCAATTCTCACTTTATCTACCCCTATTGTCCCCCAATTGCACCATATTTAAACTCCATTGTAGCCCAAGTTAAAGGTGCAGTTAGCAGGGTGAGTTAAAACCTCACTAAAACTCATTTTCTCATGCTCTCACCACACAATTAGCCATTTCCATGAAAATTGTTGAAAACTCCTCCAACCTCCATTAATGGCTTTCATGTTATAGCCAAAAAACAAAATGAAACAAGTTTCTTTTTGTTTCTACGGAGATCCGGATGGGAAAAATCATATGAAACTTGGAGTAAATGTTCCTTGCAAAAAATCTACTTTCATCATGAGCCATTTCTTGCATGATGAGGTGGCTAATTTTTAGGAATATGGAGGACTATTTTTTCTCATAATTCTACCCTCTTCTAATAATTTTTCTATTTTCCATGGAGATCCGATTGAGGGAAATTGTTTAAAACTTGGAGTGAATGATCCTAAAAAAATACAATTTCAATGAAGTCATTTCTTACACGATGAGGTGGTTGATTTTTCAAGATATGGAGGACTAATTTTTTCTCATGATTCTCCCCCTTCGATGAAAATATCATTTTCCCACTCACCTGGATGAGTGAATCATCTTAAAATTAGAGCAAGGAATCTTGGAATAGAACCCAAAATTTCAAGACTGTTTTCATTACAATCCAACACCTGTAGGTACACTTACTAAAAATAGCATGTGTTCATGGTGGGCATGTATAAAAATAGTAATTTTTCAAAAGAGGTGAATTCTTAACATTCACATCCCCCGAAAAGAAAGAAACATTAAAAGAAGAAAATTGTGAAAACTTGCCAAAAAATAACAATCTTGGATAGGACTTGCTAAAAATAATAAGTCTTGGAATTAAGCCTAAAAATATGGAAACTCCCATTCTTCTTATCTCACTTACCAATTTTTTCCACCATCGCAAGGCTAGGAAGGTGTCTTATGGCCTAAATAGGAAAGAAAACCCTCCAAAGGCTCTCAAAGCACCAGTTTTGAGGATATCTCTACATAACAAAGTTTGATGAAAGGAGTTAGATGATCTAACTCATTCCAATTGTGGCGAAGAAGGAAGTCACTCTGATTCAAATTCATTCATGAAAGGGACATCATGTAGATCACATTGTGACAAGGAACAAGATCAAGTGTTCACTTGGATAACAAGTGCAATTAGGAAAATCATGAGTTTGTGAAGATTTTTAAAAGAATAGAGAACTTCATTCAATTTTCAAGTCGCCAAGAGGATGATCATCATGATCATAATGAGAGAAGATCACTCATGAGTGGTGATGGTATTCATCTCAAGCAATGCATACCTCGTGAAGTGTTTTTAAACACTTGATCCATGCTTGATAATGTCCTCACATCTAACAAGTTCAAGAGAAGGTGGAATTTACATCGCTTCTATGCAGTTTGGAGGTCAAAACATGGAATTCACTCTCAATACATATCCTTCAAGTTCCATTCAAGAATTAATCCTCCTATCTGGAGAAGGAACCTATTCCCATGAGCAAGATTGAGAAAAATTGTTCATAAACTAAGTAGGTTTCCACTCATGTGACATCTTGGTCAATCAAGGTGAATTTTGAAAGGAGTCATCATGTTCAAAGGTGAAAATGGGAAACTCATGGATGAGTTAATGATCATCATATCATGAACCTCGATCATTGTGTCAAAATATCTTGAGGAATGAACAAAGTCAGATAATCAAGTCAGAGATACTCAGGATCCATCATCACTGTGTGAAGGATCAAAAGTCATTATTCCCTTAAGAGGCATCTGAGTAAGAAGGTGATGATCATTCCAGAAAGGGTAAGAGGATGATCTTCATTTAGAGTACCATGTTTGAAAGAATGAGAAACCATCTCAGGAATGCATAACTCACTTAGTAGTGTTCCTAAACACTCATTCCACCACCTGGTAGTGTGATCATACCCCAAAGGAAGAAACATGTGACAATCACCTCATGGTTCAATGGATGTCCATAGGATATGAATTTCATTCAAGGATGAAATCCTCTATCTATAAAGTGAGGATCCATGTTCAGTGAGTGAAAGACAAGCATAAAAGGGGTTTGAGCATCATGGAGTTGATTCTTGATCATCTAGGGTAAATTGTGAAGGTCTGAGGAAAAGTATATCAAGTGATCCTCAATCCTGCCTTGTAATAAGAAGTGATCATCATGTTCCCATTTCAAATGTATCTCATGACAGTGTTTCTGAACACTTATTATTTCCTCAGAATGTTTTACATCTCACAAAAGGAGGATATTGTGATCATATTGGTGGCTTAAGTCTCTCTTTGTCAGCAAAAGCTTCATTATCATCATATTGGTCAACCCTCTCTCTCTCTCTCTCTTATTTCTTCTCTCTCCATATTCTAATTCTTCACTAAGAATGCACTTTTACCCTATTTTTTCTTATTCACTTAAGTGACCCCCAATTCAACATTGTAAGAGTCATTTTTAACAAATAAGAAAAAGAGTCATTTTCCATTCCTAGGAATGTGGAAGGTCACAAGTGATGAGGGAAGGTGAAAAGTCATGTGGGGGAGATGAAAGGACAGTTTGTAATGCTATAAATTGGAATGATTTCTCCATTCCAAAGGGTTGGCAATTATGTGATTGATTGTATGTTGTTGAGATTTTATCACTACTACATCAAGAAATAAAAGCTATATTTCCTTATTTTTCTTTGCTTATGTTCCTCTACTCTCTCTACTTTCCAATTTTGCAAGTAAAGCATTGTGATCTTGTATAACCAAGAAGGAACTTTGGGTCCTTGATTAATGGATCTTAGAACTTTGTGTCTTTGGTTTATTGGTTTTATTATTGTCCTACATTGTTGTGTTCTTCTAATTGAATGTGGACCTACTATGGTTATTTTATGTGAGAATTATGATAATTCCGACTGCATAACATTAACCCTCTCTTCTTATTTCTCCTACTCCCCTCTACCTCCCTTCACAAAAAGTCCTCCCTTGTTCATTGTATAAGAAAGTTTCCACAAATTTAGTGGATTATTCTTCTATGATCCCAAACCTATTGGACACCCCATAGATTTAGGTAATTTTCATTAAATAATGGGATCCTCCCCATACATAAGAAGGACTGGCTTAGCCATGTGACCATTGGTGGAAACCAATAATTTACATTGTCAAAAAGTATTTCACCATCAAAGACCATAATAAGGGGTATATTGTGAAAATTAAGAATGGAAGAACATTAAAGATAATGGAAGTTAAAGGATAAACCATTCCAAAACCATATCCAATCCAAATGATGTTGGGTTTGAGTATTTTGTAATCCTTATGATGCTTTTGAAAATAAATGTGATTTAACAAAAATAGAATTATTAAATGATAAAATCTATATTGTAAAGTCACATATGATAAATAAATGTTAAAATATTAATTATTTAACATCATAGATATAGACAATTACAGTACATATTTGACCTAAGCAAGTAATATAATGCAATTTGAAACCCTAAGTGTAAGAGAGAGGGTAATATACTTATCTAATTCACAATAAATTTAAAGTTTTGCCAAGCTGTAAGACTGATGAAACAAGAGGGAGACTATCACAACCGAGCATAGAAAATTGTGTGAATGATGGAAATACCAGGACTAGGGCACTTGGACAGGGTCAGGGGTGTCTGGGGTGTTGCAGACTTCCTTTAAGTGCCGGTGACTGCTCATAACCTCATAAAATGATCTTCGCAGGGTCACAAGTTGTTTGCTAATGTTCACCTTTGATCACATGTACTTTACTGGTTGATTGTCAAATTCACCTGGAACGTACAAAGAGAAAGAGCACCCGCAAAACCCCAAACGCATCAAATCCTACAAAGAACAAATATGCAAATGGGGGAGTCAAAATAACCCCGATGATCACTTGACTAAATGAACTTATGATCGGGGCGTTGCACTACATTTCTGACTCCATGTAGTTCTACATGTGTGTGTAAGAATTGATTCACTGAGATGCTCTTGTGTCAGAGTTGCATTTGAATATTGTGAGTAGTAGCTAGAATGTAGAAGATGTAAGTAGTATGTGTGCACGGAATAGAATAGAACTTCCCCTTCCTATGTTGTGTATGTAGAAGTATGACAGTCCCTTTTCCCTTGAATGGGAATGCTAGATGGATGCCTTTTGAAGTGCTTTTAGAATGCTCTTTGGAATGCGAGCTTAGTTGATGACAGATAATGCTCAGTGCTTGTTCCTTAATTATGGTTACTTAACTATTGTATATATGTGATTCCCTTGTTTGAATTTCGTAATTAACCACTGAAAGGCCGACCCCTAAGTGAATAAATATGCCCAACAGCTATAAAAGAGGCCCAAAAAGATGTGCGTAAGGTATACAGAAGAGGTCATCAGCACCCAGGAGGGGATGGGAGCGCCTGGGTGCGTTGGTGTCCTGGCTGGTTGCTGGTGTATAGAGTCAGAAAAGACTGAATATAGTCGAAGGTCCGACTATGGCGGTAGGATGTATGCAAGACCAAGATAGAAAACCAAGAGAGCAAAGCAAAGAGGCCAAAGAGAGTGGTCAACCACTAGTACTTTCATCACTTAGGAATCATATGTAAATAGCTGGCATGCTGGTCAAAACCTAGAAATCTACCCAAAGTATTTGATTTAGTGTGTACAATCCCTGTCACTGACATGTACAGTATCTATAACCGATTCATTTCCTTTATGTTGTTTCAATTTTGATCTTGAACACTTTTCAACTCTTCTTTATTAATCATGTCGAAGTAGCTCCAAATTTGTATATTCTTCAACTGCATTCAATATTTGTGGTATCGATTTCAAATGAGACCTTACAGTGAGCTACCCTTATAGGGATTCCTAGCACCCCCTATCAATCCTTAGGTAGCATACTACTGGATTATAATTGTCAAACAATTAGTCTATAATCAAGGATCTAGAAGTAATCCCATGTGTTCCCGCTATGATCCTCAACTTGGCGGTGTGTATCTCTTGATCATGCACAATCTGATAAATTGTGTTCATATGTCTCTCCTACATAATGCCTTCTTAAATCTTCTTTGCTCGCTAGAGTACATCCTTACAACCTCTTGTATGGCCCCCTCATTACCCTAATTGATATTATCGAGATAGAGAAAGAGGATATTCTATTGTACCATTGCGAGAACTCAGCTTGTCTTACCTTTTAGTATGGGTCTACATCTATCTTCCTATGCAACAAGAGAATTTGAGATGAAAACAACGAATGTTACTAAGTCAAGGGTTATCGGTTGACACAAGTCTCACTCGAGATGGGTAGGACATACCTAGCTGATTGAGATATGTTGATGATATTTCTTGATACCATTCTTAGGGTCAACACAATATTGAGGTTAGCCATGAGTTGAAGATGTCATAACCATAGAGGAAATGTAATTTAATCGAATCTATACATATGCCTTGGGTATCTAGAAGGAGGTGACCGTAGTCAATAACAAGAGATTGAAGGAATAATAGGCTCCAATTGATCATTAATTAGTTATGTTGGCCAGATAATACAAAAGAGAGAAGAAGTATCTCACTCGAACATTCTGAGGGAGGATGAAGTTGATAAAAGTGAAAAATGTTACAATACCATTTGAATGTGTTAGAAAAACATAAAGAGGGCAATATAGCTAAAGGAATGTTTCTAAATAGTCATATCTGTTAGACACGATGCAATCCTACAATATTGGTCACCTGGTGGCATATCACTAATATAGCATCTAAAATCTTTTCTGGTACAATATATTGAATTTGTTCAAACATAGGACTCCACATAACAAAAGGGGCTTATATACATGGAAACATTAAAGGTAACTCACACCATTTACATGTTGTAAGGTGTCGACAACATTTGTCATACTGCAATCCCAATGACGTTCAACGCAAACCAATTATTGGCCATCTAGAAACCCAATGGTATTCCACAGGGATTCATTATGCCAATAGCATCTGCTCATATATTACACAACATTCATTCTGTGTTTTCAAACACTTGAACCTACTCGATCCTTAGAGTGAGACGGTCAGAATATGTGAACTTACAATAATCACAGTCCTAAAGAGTTTATGATATTAACTTCTATAGTCCAAACTTATTCCATATAAAATGGGTCTCTTTCTTAGTGAAGATTCCACCATGTTAATCTCCAACCATATGGAGAACTTAGGTTGTATGCGGACAACTACCTCTCCTTGCCATCACTAGAGCTTCACACAAAGAGTATAGATGGAATAATTTCTTGAATCGAGATCGTAAGTGAAGGTTTAGGCCCAAATCACCCATGCCCAAAATGTTGGATAAAATTTTCAGATAATGACATGGTTTATGGAATTCTATCAATGGCCATCTAATCACAACCTTTGTGAGATTTTACAAGTTTAAGAGGTCATATCATGAGTGATATCAATGAGAATCATTGCTACAACTTATCGTGGAACAACTTGTCAGTAGGTTAAAGGCACATATTGTTCTCAAAGTCATTTGTAAAGCAAAATGTACAGATCCTAAATTCTTGCAAAGATAATGATGGCACTTACATATTCATTTAAAAGGTATTTAGCAAGCAAGCCTTAGTAGGCATGTATTCTTAGCATGAGGATAGTAAGCGTCATTTTGTCAGCAACTAATCTGATTGGTTCCAAATGAATATGAATTATTCACGTCCCAGAGAATAATCTCACGCAGTTGTATCAAGTAATATTCTTGCTATAGCTCACTGAGAAACACTGTCCTACCGTGTTGTATAGCAATCTCACACCAAGTAGTGTATGCCTTTCGAGTAGCATTGAATATGAAATTTTAGAATTTCTTCTTCCGTACAGTTTTAGACAGATTCTGTTTATAAAAATATAATAAGATATAAACAATTATATAATTTTTTTAGAATAGTTTATATAATATAAACTATAATGATCTTTATTTTATAATAATTTTTTTTTAAAGAATATAGTTATAAAAAACTCTAAACTTATATTTTTTTAAATCAAGGCCCATGAAACATGAAAACTTAACCCTAGGTGTCAAAAATTTTCTTGAAAACCCTCTTAAACACCTCTTTAGATCAGTATTCCCTCTATTGTGTCATGCCTATCCTAATCCTTGTAAGCCCTCATATGTATTTTGTATATACCTTTCAAGTGTTTGAAATGTTGTAAAACAAGGTGACTCATTTCAAAGTGTAAAAAAATGCTTTCTAAAGGTGAATTCTTCAGTAGGCCTAGAAAGGTTATTTTTTGCCTTTCGGGACAGGTGTGCATCCTTGAAAGATTTGAAATACCAAAACCATCAGAGTTTTTTTGAAGGAGATTAGACATAGTTGGAATAGGTTTAGGAAGATTTAGGAAGGTTTTGAGGTTTAGGAACAAGAACAGTGAAAGCGGGTTTTTGAGGGTCAAGGAGCTTGCAGTCTAAAAATGGTACCTGAGCTTCAACAGAGGATTCTAGGAGCTCTGTAAGGAGTTAGGATTCAAAAAAGTACTCATTGGAAATATAATTCAATCCCTCTACATGATGGAACTTTCACATTTTTCACAGGACCCAAGTGCTTCTCAAGGAAACTCAGTTTGTGCAGACTCATCGTGTTGTCACGAATGAAAAAGTGGCATTTTTGGAGAAGGAAGCAGAATCAGGTCTTGAAAACCATCCCATTGATCTTGAAATGATCTTGGGAGTCAAAATGATATAAAAGTTTTCCTAAAAATACCTCTTGGAGCTTCGGGAAAAGTGATTTCAAGATTCAGGGACTTAGTCGTTTTCTCAGTTGGATGGGTGGCGCATTTTTGTGTCCAACTATCCAACTGTCCTATCCCAACTATCCCAATCTGAAGGATATTCCTAGGTGGGGATATTGGGACAATAAAATTCACCCCCCACCCCTCAATTTTAGCCTCTTGGTCCCTCATATGACCCTTTTTCTTCCCGACAGGTGCTAAGTTGTTTTGCTTGCAAATTTGCTAAGTTTCATCATCTAACCCTTGGGTGCATTTTATTGTCCCAATATGTCCCCTATCCCAAGGGGATAGTGGGAAAAAAAAAATGTCCCCCCCCTTATCCCCTTCCTAGGTTCACCATGTGACCAAAAATTTCTCCTCCCAGGTGCTTAAAAGTGTTTTCTCTCTCCTCCCTATCTCCCCAAATCCTTTCTGCCACTTGTCATGCTCAGAGTAGGGGGGCACATTTTACTGTCCCAACTATCCAGGGATAGTGGGGATAGTGGGGAAAAAAAAATTCCCCATGCCATGAATGCTTTGAAAACCAAAAAATAAACTAAGTGTTTTTACCTCACTTCTTCTCATTTCTTCCTCTCCCGTGAAGCAAAAAGTGTTGCCGATAAAGTTTTAAAACATGAAATAACTTTTACCCACCTCATTTTTTCTCATGAAATCCATGATTTGATACTCCATAACTCCAAAAACCTAAATTTTCTAGAAACCTGTCAAAATTATCTAGAATACCATATGCATCAAAACTTGAAAAACTCATATCTTGCAAACCGGTGAACGAAATCGGGTGAAATTTTCTCAGTTGCTCTTCATCCCAAGCACCTTCAAGAACATTGTAACAAAAAATAATATGATGACATAGTTTATTAATGGTATAAAACCCTATTTTTATGCCCTAGATAATTCTTTTTCAGTTTCCAAGCATTCCAGCAGGTAGATCGAGGTGAAATTTGGAGCACGAGGTCCCGGAAGCGAGCCTAATCCAGTGATGTAATTTTCATTGCAATATGAGGTGGAGAAGTGTTAGTTTCTAAAAATAGTAAGTACTGGTCCCTCACTTACTAAAAAAATAATAACTTACGAAAAATATTAAGTCCCCTCATATTAGTGCACTCAGTAAACATTGAAAATGATGAACTAAGGAATATTTCCCAAAAAAGCAAAAAAAAAAAAAGCAAAAAGAAAAGGAAAATTGTCTAAAAATAGAAAGTTTCCAAAAATAGAAAAAAGCATCAACGGAGTTGAATTGAGTATGCCAGATGATCAAGAAGTTCAAATTTGAGAAAAATAGGTGAAATATCCCAAAATAGCAGGTCCTGGTTCCACCTGCTAAAAATAGAAAGTCTTTGTTTTGAGTGTAGAAAGTTGTAGTAGGCTCCATTTTCATTCATCTCACTACTTTTTGACATCTTCACAGGGTTTTAAGATGGTTGTATATCTCAAATAAGGTGATTCATCCTTCACAGAGGTCTTGAGGCATCATTTTTATCAAATTTGTGTCCAAGAGCAAAGGTAGAACATCACAGGGTGCAATAGGTAAAACCCAGGGACATTGTGCAGTCTGAAGAGATTCAAAAAGATTCAAAGATCCATCAAATTCAAATAATAAGAGGTCATCATAACTCAATCAATCAGGTTAGAGCCATCCATCTCCTCGGTGAGCTGGTTGAGTTGAGCTGGTGAGCTGAGGAGAGTTGAGCCAAAGTGAGTTGAGTTGTCAAGTGAGTTGTTTATGAGTTCAAGTGAAGTAAAGCATTGAAGAAAAAATCAAAAAGAGTGATTCATTGCAACATGTTCCTCTTCAAAATCATCTAGGTATGTCTTCCCCAATGGAAAATCTTCCCCATGATGATCAAGAGTTGATTCCACAACAAGCTCCTGAAAGTGCTCTTGTGAGCAACATCATGTCAAATCCTGAAGAGCCATTTCCATGGATTCAAGAAATGCTTGAAAGTGAGCCAAGACAATGCAACTTGCTATCATGCCCAGTCTCAAAGAAATCTTAGGAACACTGAAGTCCAAGTGAAGAAAGAAGGCCCAGATAACATCTTGCTTCTTCAGTGGCACTTCAGGTAATCAATATGTTGAAGTTGCTAGGCCTAAGAATGAAAATCCTATTGAGGACATGACTCCATCAGATTATGAGTTGACCCACATCTCATTGGGTCAAGCTTCACATGAGGGTGATTCTCATCTGTTCAAGGAATCCTCTTCCCGCCTCCTCACTCAGAATGAAGAATACAAGTAAACAATTGTGCAATTGGAGGAATAGGTAAAAGCTCTCAGTGCTTACATTCAACCCTTCTTGGAACCTGACTCAACATCTTCTCTTCCTATAGAAGACATTCCTCCAATCAGCAGTGTTGATCCTGAGGAAATCAAGAAAGCACAAGGATACATGATGCAGGGGAAGGCTAATGAGAAGTGGATTGAGAAAATCATTGAGCAAGGCAAGGCATTGTTTCCAGATGTCATTTCTCTCATCAAGTACATTCTTGCAACTTTTTCAGAAATAAACAAAGCAAAGGAGGAGTTTGCAAAATAGGTAATTCACTTGGATGAGGTGTTCCCACTGGTGTCTGAGACGAGATCCTTTGAATCTCATACTCTTGTGAGTAAGAATGTGTTTGCATCAACCATCGAGAACTTGTCTCAAGTTTGGATCCACATCATGGATATGAGATATGGAATGCTCAAAAATGCAATCTCTGAGTTGGAATCTTGTGGAAAACATGCTTTTGAGATCTTGAATGATGTCTACAATTGTGTTCAAAAACTTGAGTTCCCTCCACTCACTGAAGATTCATCATCAGAAGAACTTATTGTTTCCTTCCAGGAGTTGGTCAAGAAAGAGGCAGGTGACTCTCTTTCCTTCAATGAAGATAACTTAGAGTCCCTAGCCAACATCAGAAGTTTCATTTCTAAAATTGCAAAGGATCATGAAGGATGGCTCAGTCAATGCAAGAAGATCAATGATGTTCATGGGGCATGGACCAAGGTGTTGGGTTGTGTTTTGCATTCCAGAGGTAGATAAGTTGGCACTTGCAGTAGCTCAATTCAACAAGGAATTCAAGGAACAGGAGCCCATTCTAGAAACTTTTCATCAGGAAGCATGAATCAACAAGTTCTTCATCATAGGGAGCTTCTTCATCAGATATGGAAACTTCTTCCCTCTCTCTCTTTCTCCCTTTTCTTCTCTCCCCCTTTCTAATTCTTCATTATATGTAATCATGATATTTAGTTTCTTTCACTTAAGTGACTTTCTAAAGTTGAATTGTAAAATTCCCTTTAATTTATAAAAAGGGAACTTATTTCTCATTTCCTAGGAAGATGTAAAGTCACAAGTTGAATGAGATCATGAAGAGTCATGTGGGGGGTAGGTGAAAGGTCAATTCACATTGCTATAAATTGGGATGGCTTCTCCATTCCAAAGGATCCTGAAATTTTGAAAATTTAGTTCTTTGTAGCAATTGTGGATTGTGGTTTTGGGTGTTGAGCTTTGTATCACCAACACAAGAAATAAAATCTACATTTCTTCCATTTCTTTTCATGTGTTCCTCTATTTTCTCTCTTTTATGCACTTTGTAAGCATAGTGATCAAGAAATATCTTTGTATCTTTGATGAATGAATCTAAGAACTATGTGTCTGGGTTTGTTAGTCTCACTAATGAATTCATTTTCTTTCCTCTAATTGAATGTTGAATTAATCTAGTTATTGGGTGTGAACTCTGTGATTTCCTACACACAAAAACAACCTCCCCTTTCCTAATTTTTCTCCTTCACCCCTCATCACTGCAATTTCCTCCCTTATACCCCATACAAGCACTTTTCCACAGGTTCAGTGAAGTGTGCCTATGTGATCCCTGACCTATTTGGCCACCCCAAAACATTTAGATAGGAATATATTAGTGTACATTCAATAATGGGAGCCTCCCCATACACAAGAAAGAGGAGCATGACCCCTGAGCGATGGTGGAAACACCTAATTTTCCACACGAAAAATTATTTCACCAACATTTTTGGGTGACACTACGGGGAGATATTTTCCCAAGTGCACCCACAAAGATCTCTACAAAAATACAAAAAAAATATTATAAAACAAAAAAAAAAATCAGATTTCAAAGAAAAATTAGTTTTTGAAGGCGACTCCATCAAGGAATGAATATGTGTCACATTTGTTTCCACAACGCAATGAAAAAGTTTCAAGATTGGAGTTTGGTACCAATGAGTGACAGTGAAGAAGAAGATGACTACCAAGAAATGCAAATGTTTGATCAACCATCATTCTGGACCAGTTCTTGCAAGGATGAGAATTCAAGAACAACAAAAATATCTCTTGCTTCAAGAAAAAATATGTAATTAGACAAGGGAAAGAAGGCTAGTGGCATGTCTCCAAAAATCAAGGAAAGACTATGTAGAATGAAGAAAATTGTTGTTTGTGAAGAACCTATCATCAAATCCTGGTGGCTTCAGTTCAAGAAGACTACTGCTAAAGGAAAGAAAATGGGACTTGCTGATGAGGAAGAAGGTAAGAACCTGATGAAAAAGATGCAAAGGAGGTACAAGATGTTGTATGAAGTCAAAAAATGTGAAGAATCTCTTGAAGGTAATGTTTTCAATCTCAAACAATTGAACAAGAAACTTGGAGCCATGTCTTTTATCTCTCTTCCTTGGGATGATTTCCTTGCATATGGAAATGAAGAAATGACAGCCTTGAAAATTGAGTATGTGCAAAGAATTTTGAGTATTGCACAAGGAAATTCAGATCCCCAAATCTACCTTGAAATTTTGAACTATGTTGAAGCCATGCAAGAAAGATATGAACAACTTGAAGCACTTCATAACAAGGAGGAAGAAGAGGAGATTTTTCCTTTGGAGGAAGATCCTGATGATTTTCCACACTATGAGGTGTTCATCCCTGAAATATTCTTGTGTACTTATGATGAATTTCATATCCTTGAACCTTCCAATGAGAATCAAATCAGCACCTTGGAGGATGATGAAGAAGACATGATAGTTGAACCTCCATTCATCAACTCATTCTGGCTTGAGGCACAACCCATTGGAGAAACAATGGATTCAAGAGAGGAAGATTCTTGTTGTATGACAGATGATCCAATGCTTTCTGAAGACTCCATCAACCATGAAGATGTATGAGAAATCAATCCTTCATCCCAGACTCAAGATGATGAATTTGAGGTAATCATGGATAATCTCCTTTCCAATTTTGATTCTTCAAGTGATGTAGAAATGTTGAATGATGAAATGGAGATAGTTGAAGAATCAAATTCTCTTCTTGATCAATCATGGATGAACAAATGGAAGAGTTCAATTTATTTCTAGAAACCAAGGAGGATGAGAAAATTGAGCATGACCTTTCTGAAGAGCTGATTTCACCATCCTCACCAAAGGAGCACAATGATGATCATCATAGTAAGTATGAAATCTCTCCTTTTCGTTGTGAATAAGAAGATTCTATAAGAAATGATCAAGATGGAGTTGAAAATTATTCTCATATTTCTCCCCAACATGGTTCTCTATTTCCCATCATGAGGATGATGAAATGGATCTTGAGCTCAAAGGTGTGCCCTTCCCACGTAGCTTGGATCTCTTCTCCTTGTCAGAGAATGTTGAAAACCAAGTATGCCCATTCTTGCAAGAAGGTGAGCCTTGGATGACAAGAAATGCATAGAACAAGATAATGAGGATGTTTCAAATGAATTTTGGCCATGTGTGGATCATATTTTCAATCATCTCCTTGAATCACAACGCAAAGACTCTTCTAATGAAGATGAAAATGAGTATATATGAAGATTTGGAAGAGAAATCCCTGCAAGACATTTTGAAGACTGTGGAAGAAACTGAAGACCCTCAACTCAGTCTTGAGATCCTGACTCGGGCCATGGAAATGCAAGATAGGTATGAGGCAAGTTGTGTTTCTCCTTTCCATGCACCAATGTTTGATGATGATAGATGGAGAAAATGGATGAGCTTGATGTTCTCCTCAATGCCTTGGTAGATGAGATGAATGTGAAGGTAAGTCTTCCTCTTTCTTGTTTTGTGAAGAAGATCATGAATGCAAAGGAAAGGAGATTCTTGAATCTCCTATGAATATTCTCAATCTTGAAGACAACATCTCTGCCATGGAGGATGATAGTAAAGGAAAATGTTGAGCTAATTTGTATTGAAGAAAATTGTTCAAAACAAATGCAGGAGTCTTGTGAGTGGAGTCAAGGTCAACTTGTTCTCACCACCTTTGGATGCCCTACCAATTTGGAACAAGAATCCATACTACAATATTCACTCAAGGGTGATGAATTATTTCATTCCCAAATCAAGGATTGCAGTTTTGAAAATGATGTCAAGGTCAATTTTGAGCTAGTAGGTATTGACAACAATTGTTCTAGAAAACAAAGTGAGAATGTGCAAGAATCTTGTGAATGGTTTCTAAATCAGATTACACTCACCATTTCCAAAGTTCCTATTGGTCTTGAACATGTTTCCATGTTGCAACATTTTCTCAAGGATAATGAAGACCTCTATGCCAATGATGTGGCCTCTATTTTTGAAATTAACTTGCTCAAAACAACAAAGTGAGAGGTTCGAAGTTGCTAAATGGGAAGAGAATTAGTTTTTTCTCACTTATTCTAAGTGCATTACTGATTCAAGAGATGATTTCATGTTACAATTCAAAAATGATGAATGTTTCCAGGATAAATCAATGTTTCCACTTTTGAGAACATGGAGGAATGGTTTCTCATGATCACAAAGCATCAAGTGGAAGCTACAAGATACAAGAATTTCAAACAGGTAACAAAGTTTTCATTGGATGTAAGAATGTTTTCAGTGCAATATAAGTATGAAGATGGAATCTTGGTATGTCTCCTTCTTCTCAAACCATGCAAATCCATCACAAGAGCATGGTATGATCAGATAGTGATTTTTGTGCTTCAGAGGTTGGATTTCAGTTAGTTGTTCCATGATGGTATGTACTTCTCCCAACCCATTGTTGGGTATGTGTACATTCTTTCCCCACCTCTGTAAATATCCCTCCCCTGTAATATATTTTCCTTTTATGTTGTGTGTCTTGTTTCCCACTTTTGGTGTGTTTCCCTTTCGTGTGTTTGTTTGTTTGTGTGTGTTTGGAAGAAATGACTCCATAAGCCCAATGGACAAGGCACTAGTCCATGTAGTGTCTTGAGATTCTGGGGTTCCTATTTTCTCTTTCCTCATTGTGCTTGATCCAGAACATGTCCCCAAGCTAGAGCCAGTTGTTGTCATGTGTTTTTGCAAGGGAAAAATTCAATGTTGAAACATGACAACTTAACCCTAGTGTCAATTTTTTTTCTTGAAACCCTCTTAAACACCTCTCCAGATCAGTATGCCCTCTGTGTCATGCCTATCCTAATCCTTCAAGTCCTCATATGTGTTGTATATACTTTCCAAGTGTTTGAAATTTGAAACAAGGTGACTCATTCCATTCAGTGCAGTGCTTCTAAAGGAGAATTCTTCAGTAGGCCTAGAAAGGCTATTTTTAGCCTTTCTAGGACAGGTGTGCATCCTTGGGACAGATTTGAAGGATAAAATTCATTGGAAGTGGTTTTGAAGAGTTAATAAATGCAATGGAATGATTTAGGAAATTTAGGAAGGTTTTAGAGGTTTAGGAACAAGAACAGTGAAAGTGGGTTTTTGAGGTGCAAGGAGCTTGTAGTCTAAAATGGTACCTGAGCTTCAAAAGATGATTTAGAGAGCTCCATAAGGATTTAGGTAAAAAAGATATTCATTGGAAAATATAATTCAACCCTCTACATGATGGAACTTTCATATTTTTCACAAGACCCAAGTGCTTCTCAGGGAAACTCAATTTGTGCAGACTCACCTTGTTGTCCCGAATGAAAAAAGGAATTTTTGGAGAAATTAGGTAGAATCATGTCTTGAAAACCTTCCCATTGATCTTGAAATTGTCTTGGGAGTCAAAATGATATAATTGTTTTTTCTAAAAATACCTCTTGGAACTCCGGGAAAAGTGATTTCAAGTTATAGGGACTTAGTCATTTTCTCAGTTGGTGGGTGACACATTTTGGTGTCCCAACTTCCCAAATGTCCCAAATATCCTTAGGGATAGTAGGGAGTGAGGAAGTGGGGATAGTAGGGACAAAAAATTTTCCCCACCCCTTAGTTATTCCTCTTGGACCCTCATATGACCTCTCCTCTTCCCGACAGGGTGCTAAGTGTTTTGCTTGAAAATTGGCTAAGTTTTCATCATCTAACCCATGGCACATTTTTTTTCCCAACTGTCCCAATCCCTAGGGATAGTGGGAAAAAAATTTTCCCCCCTTATCCCCTTCCCAGGTTCACCATATGACCAAAATTTTCCCTCTTAGGTGCTTAAGTTTCCTTTCTCTCTCCTCCCATCTCCTGAATCTCTTCCCTGCCACTTGTCATGCTCAGAGTAGGGGGCAATTTTTATGTCCCAAACTATCCTAGGATAGTGGGGATAGTTGGGAAAAAAAATTCCCCACCCCCATGGTTTTAAAAACCAAAAAAAAACTAAGTGTTTTACCTTGCTTCTTCTCACTTCTACCTCTCCCGTGAAGCAAAAGTGATGCCAGAAAGTTTTAAAACATGAAATAAACTTTTTCCCACCTCATATTTTCACATGAAATCCATGATTTCTACTTCATAACACCAAAAACCTGAAAATTATATATAAACAATCCTTTCAAAATTCATCCAAAAAGTCCATATGCATCAAAACTCAAGAAAAACTCATATCTTGCAAACTAGTGAACGAAATCGGGTGAAATTTTCTCAGTCTTCTTCATCCAGGAACCTTCAAGAACATTGTACAAATAGAGAAGATGATGACCTAATTTTTTAATGGTAAAAAACCCTATTTTTATTCCCTAGATAATTATTTTTCAATTTCCAAGACATTCTGGTGGGTGGATCGAGGTGAAAATTTGGAGCACGAGGTCCCAGGAGTGAGCCTAATCCAGTGATGAAAATTTTGTTGCAATTCGAGGTGGAAAAGTGATATTTCCAAAAATAGTAAGTACCTATGTTCCCTCACTTACTAAAAATAGTAAATTACTTAAAATATTAAGTCCCTCATTTTAGTGCACTCATAAAACATTGAAAATGGTTAACTAGGCAATCTTTCCCAAAAAAGCAAAAAAGCATAAAAAGCAAAAAAAAAGGAAACTGTCTAAAAATAGAAAGTTTCAAAAAATAGAAAATCATCATCAATGGAGTTGAATTAATTATTCTATAGATTGAGAAGTTCAAATTTGAGCAAAATAGGTGAAATATCCCAAAATAGCAGGTCCTGGTTCCACCTGCTAAAAATAGAAAGTCTCCATTTTGAGTGCAGAAAGTTACAGTTGGCTCCATTTTCATTCATCTCACTATTTTTTAACATCTTCACAGGGTTTTAAGATGGTTTCATAGCTCAAACAAGGTAATTCATCCTTCACAGAGGTCTTGAGGCATCATTTTGTCACAAGTTGTGCAAGGAGCAAGGCAGAACATCACAAGGCACAACAGTTGTAAAATCCAGGGACATTGTGCAGTCAAAAAGATATTAAAAATATTCAAAGATATCCATTGAAAATTAAGATAAGTGAGGTCATCATAACTCATCAATCAATTTAGATCCATCCACACCTCCTTGGTGAGTTGGTTGAGTTGAGCTTGGTGAGCTGGAGTTGAGTTGACCAAGAGTGTGAGAGAGTTTGAGTTGTTGAGTGAGCTCAGTGAAGTTCAAGGTGAGTTGGTTGAAGGTGGTTAAAATTAAAGAGGAAATCAAAGAGTGATTCATTAACACCTTTCTCTTCAAATCATCCAGGTATGTCTTCCCCAATGGAAAATCTTCCCCATGATGATCAAGAGTTGATTCCACAACAAGCTCCTGAAAGTGCTCAGTGACTGACATCATGTTAACTCCTAAAGAGCCTTTTCCATGGATTCTAGAAATGCTTGAAAGTGAGCCAAGGAACAACGAATATTTATATCATGCCCTTTCTTGAAGAAATATCAGGAACATTGAATTCCAAGTGAATAAAAAAGGCCCAGAAAACATCCTCACTTCTTCAGTGGCACCTCAGGTAATCAGTATGTTGAAGTTGTTAGGCCTAAGAATGAAAATCCCATTGAGGAAATGACTCCATCAGATTATGAGTTGACCCACATCTCATTGGGTCAAGCTTCACATGAGGGTGATTCTCATCTGTTCAAGGAATCCTCTTCCCACCTCCTCACTCAGAATGAAGAATACAAGAAAACAATTGTGCAATTGGAGGAACAGGTAAAAGCTCTCAGTGCTTACATTCAACCCTTCTTGGAACCTGACTCAACATCTTCTCTTCCGATAGAAAGCATTCCTCCGATCAGCAATGTTGATCCTAAGGAAATCAAGAAAGCACAAGGTTACATGATGCAGGGGAAGGCTAATGAGAAGTGGATTGAGAAAATCATTGAGCAAGGCAAGGCATTGTTTCTAGATGTCATTTCTCTCATCAAGTACATTCTTTCAACTTTTTCAGAAGTAAATAAAGAAAAATAGGAGTTTTAAAAGAGGTAATTCACTTGGATGAGGTGTTCCCACTAGTGTCTGAGATGAGATCCTTTGACTCTCACACTCTCATGAGTAAGAATGTGTTTCCATCAGCTGCAGAGAACTTGTCTCAAGTTTGGATCCACATCATGGATATGAGATATGGAATGCTCAAAAATGCAATCTCTGAGTTGGAATCTTGTGGACAACATGCTTTTGAGATCTTGAATGATGTCTACAATTGTGTTTAGAAACTTGAGTTCCCTCCACTCACTGAGGATTCATCATCAGAAGAACTCATTGTTTCCTTCCAGGAGCTAGTCAAGAAAGAGGCAGGTGACTCTCTTTCCTTCAATGAAGATAACTTAGAGTCCCTGGCCAACATCAGAAGTTGCATTTCTGAAATTGCAAAGGATCATGAAGGATGGCTCAGTCAATGCAAGAAGATCAATGATGTTCCTAGGGCATGGACCAAGGTGTTGGGTTGTGTTTGCATTCCAGAAGCAGATAAGTTGACACTTGTAGTAGCTCAATTCAACAAGGAATTCAAGGAACAGAGCCCATCTCAGAAACTCTTCATCAGGAAGCATGAATCAGAAAAGTTCTTCATCATAGGGAGCTTCTTCATCAGATATGGAAACTTCTTCCCTCTCCTCTCTTTCTCCCTCTTTCTTCTCTCCCCCTTTCTAATTCTTCATTGTATGTAATCATGATATTTTGTCTCATTCACTTAAGTGACTTTCTAAAGTTGAATTGTAAAAGTCCCTTTAATTTATAAAAAGGGAACTTATTTCTCATTTCCTAGGAAGATGTAAAGTCACAAGTTGAATGAGATCATGAAGAGTCATGTGGGGGGTAGGTGAAAGGTCAATTCACATTGCTATAAATTGGGATGGCTTCTCCATTCTAAAGGATCCTGAAAATATTGAATTTTAGTTCTTGGTAGCAATTGTGGATTGTGGTTTTGGGTGTTGAGATTTGTATTACCAACACAAGAAATAAAAGCTACATTTCTTCCATTTCCCTTTTCATGTGTTTCCTCTATTTTCTCTCTTTATGCACTTTGTAAGCATAGTGATCAAGAAGAGAACTTTGTATCTTTGATGAATGAATCTAAAGAACTGTGTGTCTGGGTTTGTTAGTCTCACTAATGGCTTCATTATTTCTTTCCTCTAATTGAATGTTGAACTACTCTGGTTATTGGGTGTGAACTCTATAATTGCCTACTCACAACAATAACCTTCCCTTTCCTAATTTCTCTCCTTCACCCCTCATCACTACAAATTTCCTCCCTTGTACCCCATACAAGCACTTTTCCACAGGTTCAATGAAGTGTTCCTGTGTGATCCCCAACCTATTTGGCCACCCCACAACATTTAGATAGGATTAGATTAGTTTACATTCAATAATGGGAGCCTCCCCATACACAAGAAGGAGGGGTGTAGCCCCATGAGCATTGGTGGAGTGAACCTATCTAATGAAAAGTATCTTTGTTGATGGTTGGGAAAAAAAAGGCCATGCTTGTTACAAATGTAGAACCATGTTTCCCGCTTGTCAACACACCATCACATATAAAGGCATTCTTCTTTGTATGTAGTGGCATGTGCCATGTTAAAATATCAACACAAGATATAATGGGCATCTAGAAGTAATTATAAAAGACATTTCCATAGAAAAGGTATCGTTGGAGGTGTTCATGTTGGCCAACCCTGGTAGTCAACTGTAAAAATCAAAGAGGGTACACACAACTTGATGGATAGGGTATGAGCCCCATGAAATGAAATTTGGTAAAATATTTTACCCTATCGGGGTGATCACTCCTCCACGCCTAATCTCATGATTAAACATATGGCATAGCGCACATGGCTAGATAGTGTTCATGACGGAAAAAAAAAATTGTGGTTTTAAACTCCTATAGACATAACATTTTCATAATGTAAAAATACTAATAGTTATCCCTGACCATGTATCTAAGGGTCGAGTCAACAATACCTCATAATTCTAAGAATAAACTATCATTAATAAACATTGAGATGCATACTAGTTCCCTTTTCAATATCTTTAAGGGTAGAAAATTTATTAGTGAAGGAAAGTTCTTCTTCTTTCAATCAAATGTAGGGGAGAGATCTCAACATTGGTTATGCCTAAGTTTGTGAGTTCACACAACCACATAGCTGTTACATAAGAATGTAAAAAACAATTCATTTGAAATTTTAACATTTTTTTAGTTTATATTTTTGTTCGAGATGTTGAAATGGAGGGAAAATCACAATTTGAATTACTTTAAAATTAGATTTTTGCAATACATGTAAACAACTTGTTGCCTAATAGTTAAATATAGTGTAAATTTGTTGTATATTAGTAGTGAACTAATTAATAAATTGATGATATGTCATGATGTGATTGGTTATTGTGAGGTAAAATTTGGACAATAATACATAATATTGAAGAGCACAAATAAACTATAAGACATTATACATTTAAAATTCATTTCAACTATTAATACACTAACCACTATTAATATAAAATAACATGTCTTCAATTTAGAAAAAAAAAGAAAAGAAAATGAAAACATTGTTTAACTATCCACAAAGAGAGACATGTATTTCCTATATATTGTAATAAATAAAATATTTCAAAATCCATCACTATTTGTCAAGTTCATGTGTACAAACCTTATATAAGTACCGACTATAACTTGATCCTATCCCAAAGGCTCCTCCTCCATTTTGGAATAGCAAGAAATTGCAGTCTTCAATAGTTCCTTACAATGCCATCTTCAATGATGTTGTTAAGGAGTCACAATGTTACGTTGATAGTTAAATATAAGGGTTTGTAGAATTGTTAAAGCAATTTCAAGTTGCATTGAAGATGTATTGTTGTCCAAAATAACCCCCATGTTATTTTGAAAACCCTATAAATTCAATTTTGGACTTCAGTGTTTTGTTGCAAAATCCACTAAACCATGTTTTCTATTGTTATGCAAACTTCAGGAATGTAGTGGTTTGCATGTTCTCCCAAACCATGGAACAAAGGGGAATTGAACTCAAAGAGTTAGGTGAAATCTTACAAGGAGTTGGAAAAATCAAAAAAAAAAAAACATGGGTTTTTTTCTTTGGATGTCGCGAAGGGGTCAAAAATTAAGTTTGGGGGCAGCCAAAGTAAGAAGCCACAAAACACTATCCAATGTTACGTGGGGTTCTCAAGGAAACACATTATTCCACGAAATGTGAAAAATAGTGTCCTACGGGTTTTGTAAAACCCATGGAACAAAGGAAAGGAGTGTCAGTTTCAAACACCACATAACAACAGTTGAGGACATTCTAAAAATTTCATAAAACAAGAATTAGGCATCACTAGCTTGTGGAGGAGGAAGATATGAGTTTTGCGGGTGTGTAGGAGTTGGTGTCTCATGGGTTTCTCAATCTGCAGAGATGATCAGATTCAAAATATGTGGATCATTCATTGCAAAATAAGTCAAACCTTGGAGTTCTTGCATAAATTTAAAATTCTACCTAAGAAAGAGAATTACCGTCAATCAAAGAAAATTCAAAATTCTTCCACGTATATCAATTGAATCCTAAGAAATCCACAGGGCAAAACAATAATGGTCATTGGGTCATATCTTTCGTGGTAGATGTCCAAATTGCACAAAATAGGTGGGATCCAAACCGTTCTCCTAGGGAAACATTTTAACACAATAAAACATATGAATTGATGTTATTTTGAGGGGGGAAATGCAAACATGGGAAAAACAAGATAAAATTGCAATTCTAACTAAACTAAATGTCCAATCACCCTATCAACCAAGATTTAATGTGCAATAACACCCATACTTCCGTCTACAAAGTCTGATGGCATGTGTATTTAGGGTAAAGGATGTTCATGCTTAAATCTTTAAAAAAAATGGTGACACAAGGTCATGGGTGGGTGAATCTCATGCATTTTTTAGTTAACTTCATGTTCCCTCCCACTCTTTCTCTCTTCCTTTCACATTCTTCTATAAATGTAAGTGTTTTGCATGAAAAGAGGTTTATCTTCTATAGGATTAGGAGTTATGCCTTAGAGTTTTTATATTTTCCATGCCTTCGTACCTCTACAACTACATTTTACAAGTTATTCTCAAACCTCTATCATATTAAATTCAAGTGAAAATTTTAATGATATGTAATTGTGGTCTTTTCCGTTAATTACTTCATGTATTTGATGTGAATCTCTAGCCCTCTTGTCTTATTTTAAATATCATTTGATTGCCCCTTATAAAAAACTTTGTGTTTCTCATTATTCTTACATGGCAGTTTATAGTTATGTCTCTAAAGGTCATATTTGAGCCCTATTTTAGTTTTGGTGCATCACCTTCTTTCATTTGTACCTTTTCTTCACTTTCTCTCAACCCTGGACCATGTGAATTTGTAGTTTAGATTTAGTTTAGTTGCATTTTGAAGTTGTAGGTTAGTTTGTAGTGGGCTAAGATAGAAGGAACCAACCTTCTTTGGAGGTTTTTCTCAATTTACAAGTCCCACACTTGGAGACAAACCCATGTTCATTGCAAAGTGTTGATGTTCATCCATGACCATTCAGAGGGTGCCACTTTTGTGTTAATAGTTTTGGCACGCCAAGTGGGATGTAATTGTGTTGGATTTGATATCATATCTCCAAGAGTGATGTATTTTTAGTGATATCCAGCCTTTGGAGGCTCTATACAACACATTTGGTAGCTCCAATCATCATATCTACTGGTCCAACTCAGAAAAGTGTCTTTATCTTATGAGAAGAATTCAAACAAAGGTCAAAGGATTCAAGTGGAGAGCCTTTTGATTATTTGTACTTCATTCACCAAGGAGAAGAAGCAAGAGGTAGATCAATCCAAATATCTCCATCACCTCTAGAAAATTTCCTCTCCACTCCTCCTCCTGGTAAGGCCTTTCTTGTTATCTTCTAGGGATAAGACCCATTACATTTATGGCTCATCAAAGAAATCAGGCTTTTGTCACATTCAATGGAGTAATTCCTCTACTTTTAGCTCAATATGATGACATTCTAGTTTTACAACTTCCATGAAAACATGTTCCTTTCTTCACTGGAGAGAACACTACAACTCCCATTTAGAACATATAAAAGATGTTGCAAATCATTTTCTCATATACCATGTCACACAAGACAATGTGGTAGTCAGATTATTAGATCTTCTTTTAAAGGAAAAATTCTACAATGGTACAAGGTCTTGAGAATAAATTCTATTACCACTTGGGATGAGTTAGTGGAATTTATCTTTATAACCATTTTGAAGATAAATTGGATCATCTATCTTTGGTGGAGTATTTGACAACAAAAAAAAGAGCACCTAATGACTCCATCCTGTTTGATTTTAATTCACATTTCAAGGACTTGGGATAAAATATCACAAGTGGTAAGGACCTACACCCCAATATGCATTCCTTTATTATTTAAGGGCTTTAAATAATGACATTTCTAGTCATGATTTAGTCCATGGGGGTAGAACCTTACCAGATGCTTATGATATTGCTCATTAGAGGAAAATAGTCTCATTTATGCTGGGAAAATTACCCCTAGACCTCTAATGCTCCATATTTACTAAAGCCCAAAACATCCCCATGCCTTAAAATTAATACACTGAACTGCCAGTCCCAAGGAATTACAAGAGGTAAGAAATGAATTCTAAAAATTTTGGAAATGAGTTGGTATCCTTGTTTACCAGCAACAAGTTTTCAAAATTGAGATTAGTATAGACCTTACCAACCCCATTACCAACCTTATCAAAGCTTCCTTATCACCAAACAAACCTTTCATTCCAAATGGCTAGATATTCAAGAATCAATTACCCTCACAAATCCATTTCAATCCTATAACCCAAATGGCACAACTAGTTCATATAAGGCCTCTGGTTCTAGTTCAAAAATAATCTTTGAAAGATTATGAATGGTGTTTCCCTTGTAATATTCCCCATAATCAAACAAAACTGCCCCAATGGTATTCTAAGAAAAACATTAATAATACATAATGCTTCCTTTCTCAAGATGCGTACCCAAGAAGGAAATCCGCAACAAGAAATCACTCAAGAAATGTCGTTAAGGTGATACTTCACTGGTAAATTGGCAAATGGAAGAGTTCTGAAAAATCAATAGTTCTGCTAGGAGAGTAATCAAGCACCTTCATGAAGTGTGGATGCGAGCACCAGGGAAAAAAGAAGGTTTGGCTGTAACAAAACTCCACCCTTTATTTGCATGTTTAAATTTGTATCCTCCTTAAGGAAACCCATGGAAACTTGGGAGAATTTGCAGGTTCCTCAATGGAAGAAAATAGAGTGAAATCAACTACACTACATATTTACACAATTATTAAGGGTGGAACAATTTAACATTACATAGACATTGAAAACCCGTAAAATAAGGAGAATCCTAGGTCAAGGAAAGGAAATCCATAGAATGAAGAATTTGGGCCATCATCTAAAGCAGAATTCCACAGACTTTAAAAATAAGGAGGTAAATATTGTAGAAACCCACCGTTACATCCTTTCAAAATTCTTGATAGAAAATGAAAATGGACTCAATGTGAACATCTCAATATGGGAATCTTTTAATTAAGTGGACAAAGAAGATCTTCTAAAAGCTGACATGGTTCAAACCTTCTCGCATAATGAAGAATCCAAGGAGAAGGAAAAATTTGTGCTCACCAACGCACTTCAGGAAAATTGGATGATCTAATAAGGTAAAAACAAAAATCCACCATTGATTCTATGTAATCTCTCATCATAAGCAATCAACTGGTGATAAATTGCATGATAATTCAGGGGAAAATAGTAAACAGTGATGCCCAAACAAATAGGGGTAGGTTTACTTGTCTTGAATATAAGTAACTCTCTAAGGTTGTGTAATTAGATGGATTGCATGGTAGGAACCATTAAAATGATGTGAGATAGGTCTAAGTCTCACATTGGCATGAATGTCCCAACTTTCAATTCCGCAAGATGTATTCATCATTCTATCTACCCCCATTTTTCACTTCTTGCCTCTCGTGGGATTTCACTATAAGATTAAAGGATACCTATCCATGGATTTGTATCATATGATTTTTAAGAACCTAACAACATGGTACCAAGGTTACTATAAGGTCAAAGCCTATTTCCACATATCACATATAACCTTACACACTCAGTATCATCAATGTAATGGATCTGTACCATCTTTCATCAAGAAGATCACCCAAGTGTCAAGAGGTAGATAATAAATGTTGAAGATATCCCAAATCATTACTACTTGGATGAATGGGGAATTTACTTGTCATGGTTTTATATCCATAGCTAAACAAATTGAAGAAGTTGGACTTGGCATCTATTGTCTTTGTGAAGAAATTCCACTTCCTGCCTAATATTGTGAAATTAAATATGAACAAGATGATGACATTTGGCAAATGTTCTTTGATGGTTCAAGAAGCAGACAAGGATCAGTAGGAGGTGTATTTCTTGTATCTCCTACTCATATGAAATATTTTCCCTCTTTTCCCTATTCCAATTGGAGTTGTTCTAACAACTCATAGAGTATGAGTCTCTCATACATGGCCTAGACAATAGGCAAGAACCTTCTCTAGAGGAAAAATCAAATGCAATTGTCCCACCTTTGGGGATAACGAGTTAGTTGTGAACCAAGTTAGAGGTCTTGAACACGGATAATAATGATCTACTTTTATATTATAAACATAGAGTATGGGATCTTCTAGATGATTTTGAATCATTTCAATATCCATATCATACCAAGAGGAGAAAATGAATCTGTAGACAAATTAGCAGCAGGTGGGAGTTAAGTTTGATATTGCTAAAGATGTCAAAATAAGATGGAATGCAACTGTATATCCAAGTGGTAGTTAGGCTTGTTACTCAGAAAATAGCACTAATTGGTAAGTATTTGATAGTGACCAACATATCATCAAATTCATCAAAGAAGAGGTTGAGTTCTCTTCAAGAAATCAGAACAAGTTGGAACAACAATATGGAGATCAATATTGTCCAACTAAGGTCAAACAAGTTGCCCAGAGGACCTAGTCACCTTTGGAATTCATTTTCCATTCTATATGAGCAACTAAGGAAAGATAAAATGAGAACATGAAAATCAAAGGTGAAGACTACGAACCAATTTCAGTTGGTAAGGACAAATTTGTTCAAGATTGGCAAGGTATGCACCCAACAAGAAAGACATGCTTTTGTAGAGTTTTGTCAAGAGTTTGTTGATTTCTTTGCTTGAAGTTATGGAGACCTTAGAGATTTTGACCATGATTTGGCACAACATACCATTGAACTTGATCCCACGGATAATCCTATCATACAAAAATAGAGGCCTGCCAAGTCATAGATTGAACCTCTCATGAAGAAGGAATTGAACAAACTGGTGGAAAAAAATATCATTTTCCCTATCAAATATTCAAATTGGGTTGCAAATTTGGTCCCAATGTGGAAAAGAAATGGAGAAATAAAACTATGCATTGATTTCATAGACCTGAACAAGGCATCTTTAAAGGATCACTATTCATTTCTTTTTATGGAGAAAATTTTATGATTAGTAGCAATATTGAAGAGGTTTTCCCTATTAGGTGGCTACTCATAGTAATCCCTATTTCATGATTACAAAAGCAGGGGATTTTTTTTTGTTTATCTCAATGTTCACTGTTCTAAATTCAACATTTAGAACTACATTAAATATGCTAATCAATCCTACAAACAGTAACCATATGTAGTTGTTATGACTTGGTGTAAAACTAATCTCTCATATTTCATTTCATTGTATACTTGTGGTTCCCTTTTTCATTTAAGGGTTCATCAAGTGCAACTGACCAAGGGCTTATCTAGGTATTTGTTACGAATACCCATCCTATATCCAACACCTTTAGTCTGGTGAATTTAAGACAATGCAACCAGCAGCTTGTGATACTTTGGCCAAAGTTTCAGACATGTTTGTCATGCCTATATTCCAAGATGACATACTCGTCATGAAGGAATATGTCTTTCACCACACTTGAAACTGTTATCTTGATTAGAATTTCTTGACTTATGTCAATCCTTCCCATTTCCATGTTAGACGCTAAGAAGAGATAGACCACATGGACTAGTGCAGATAGTCCACTTACGGTGACTAAGGGTAATCATGTGTATTTGAATCAACCCCCATTTCTTCAACCCCCGTCCGCTTTCCTCACCCATAGTCAACGCAATCTACATAGACCGGAAACCATAGCTCATCACTGCCTAGAGTGTAACAATGATTAGGGATACCACTAAGAGATGGCCTCACTTAGAGGAGTTGAATGGATTATTGTGACATAACGAGTTGCTCCACAGTAACCATCTAATGAACCCCACCATTAAATGGGTACTGTGTAATAGTGATTATGTTGCAACAGGCCCATTAAGTAAATGAATCCTCCTATTTTAACAAGTTCATTAATCCTTTTTAATTCTCAACTTGCTAATCCCACCCTAGTTATTTTCAGCCATTAGGTGTCATTCCTAAGGACTAACTTGGGTTCCACCAACATTCCTGATAAGGAACGTTATGTTTCCACTTAATCAATAATGAGGTTCTGCAGATTAATTTTTCTCTTAACTTAATCACTTTAAGCATGTAATTTCCTCCAGTTGATTAAGTATCTTAGAAACATCTTACAAGTATATTATAGGGAAGCAACCACATATATCCATATACACTTTAGGAGTAATAGAAAGTTCATTTCTTAGACTCCAAACGGGTTCCATACTTTCAACCCGTAATAGTTTTCTTGACTTAACATTCATTTTCCTTTAAGTCATTCAACTATTTGTACTATTATAACTTAGTTAAACATTATCCCCTAAGTATAACTCATCTATGATGGGAGGGTATTACGCATCCACCTTAAAGTCTACTGAAAGGGTTCATTTTGTTACCACATAGTGAACAGACCCTTTCCTTAAGGTTTCATAACATGATTACATTATGGATATAAAGTCAAATATTTATCATATTAATGACCTCATCATTGCAGCAAGAAGAACTTTGTTCTTAATGCCTTAAGGATTAGTTCAAGCTATACACCTAATCCCATTATGTCATTCTTATCCTTTCCTAAGTACAATTCCATTTCCTTATTATACTTAGTTCATCAATTAGGATAGGTAGGGTTGCATTTTAGTATAATCACTTAGACCCCTTTTTACAAGGCATATTCTTATATGTGTACTTAATGAATTTAAGTATCGTATGTGATTATTCCTATAAGGTTCGAATCCCCTTAATTTTAGTTATGCATCCCATACTTGTTTTATAACAATCCTTATAAAACAACACTCAAATTATTGACTTATAATGTTGTAAATAAGCATAATCATTTATAACTTAATTCCCACAACAATATAACTTATTTTATTACAACTTATTCTTTACTATCTTACTCAAAATGAATTCAGTAAATAGAAGTATATAAGTCAATAACCAACTTATATTTAAGTTCTTTTCAATCATACTTTTCATATAAGTCTAATCACAAAAGATGATTCCTTACTATCTTCCCTTTTTACATTTTTATAAGTCAACAATATTATTCATTACTGCATAACAATGGTATGAAGTTATTTAATACTTCATATGACAACATTAACCAAGTTACTAAACAATATCAAGGAATAAAGCATTGCATATCAAATGATTCCCTACAAGCCTACTTTCCCAATGAAATATTTGAAACTGAAAATCTTCATTCACACACAACTTAACCAGTCAAGACAGAATGATTCAAAGCAACAAACTTTCCTTTATTTTCCAGAATAAGATGTCAATTCAAGTAAACAAGAATAAATAATATCATTTGCAACAGTTTACATAATTGGCCACAGGCCCTGATTACTTCAACACAAAAGTAAATCAATAAATGAAAACATAATCTTTTCATCAAACTACATTTCTTCAATCAATAGAATAAATGCATCTTTTCATAAGTCTTCCTCTTTCCTTTCTTTAACGAAGTTCATCTGCAATATTGTTAGCACCTATCAGCTCATTTGGAATAAACATGATAGGAGCTAAATCCTTGGAACCATATGTTCTAAATAACAACTTCAAGAAGGAACATTGCTTATTAATAGAAAATAGTCAAGGGTTCAGAAATACATATTTTCCTTTTTGAACACTTCCAGAAGCACCTTACCTCAGGTGTATCACAAAACCCTGCAAATGTCAGCATCTAGCAATCCAATCAAGCAATAATTCTATCAATCAGAAGACATTAAACAAGTAGATTATCAATTAAATCCAGATTGAACTACTGCATTACAATCATCATTCTCACAACCACACAAGTAATCCATACTATGACAAGTATACCTTCTCACTTCATGCAATATTTAGATAATAATGCAAAGCCAAGTATACATAACAACAGAAGGACAAGGCCGAGTAGAAATGCCTTAATCATGTAGCCCATACTACATGATTAACACATAGTACTCAGTTTCAAGATAATTTCCTTTAGGTAAGAATTTAATTCCAACAGAACTTCAACCTATAGGTTTAACAAGAATTAGAAGCAAGTTGGGCGGAGAGAGAGACTATACTAATAGAAAAAATATCTCAAAAACCACAGTCCATTTTAGCTTAACACATAAAGCAATCCATACATTAGCCACTTGGTTTCAACCAATTGGAATGCGTGCAAGTCATTGGAATACACAACAAAATATTCTTTATATAAGATAGTCTTAAATCAATACAAGTATTCCATGCTATGACTAGAAAATAACCATACCCAACCAAATACATCACTTAGATAGAAGAAAAAAATGGTCCAATTCAAAAATAGTGAAGGCTCACAAATGAACACCCTTCCTTACTAGACAAATCGATATCCTTGATCATCTTCATATGATCTAGGATCGATAAAAGTTAAAATCGATCAAATTGATAGAAAGTATGCATTACAATCCCTTCTATAGTTCAAGGGAAAAGTTACCAATAATGGACAGTCTAACCCAAAGAAGATTGAGTAATAACAAAGCTCATAAAATTAATCAACCAGAAGTTAAGATAGTTCAGTATACCTTTAAACATTGATAGTCTTACCTGTAAGGGTCTAAAAGTTCACAATAAGTTCCACAATATATCACAAGGTAACCACTAAATTCATGGATTCAAAAATGAACACAAGTTACAGGTCAAGCTTACCACAACCATTCCACATTGTTTAACAAAACATTATACCATAAACCGTCTGCCTGACATTTTTAAAAGATGGAATAATCATATTGATAAAAGAAAAGAAACCAAATTCATACAACCATGGTAGTTTTAAACCCACAAGAGTTTAGAGAAGCAAGGCTAAACGAATGAATTCTCAAACAACAGTAATCAGAGGTCCATTTTTCAAATGAGGATGACATGTATATACTGTCCAGTGAGTTATAAACTCATATCCCAGGCCAAATGTGTTAAAAAGCTATCACCTAACCTGGGTTATCAAAAAATTGTTGAATCTTAGAAAAACTCACAAGGTGACCATCAACTTTCAGACATTCCTCATCCACTATGTACACAGAGGTTTCCAATTAGTCCAAAAAGGTGCAAAAATGGATTTTATGAAAATAAGAAAAATATTGCCATCATTGCATAGAGCTCGAGAAAATATGCACTTTTAGAGAAAACGACACCTGAAACGGAGCCACAGAATGAAAGTTATGGCACATGCAAGTTTTTGCTGCTACATCTTCCCGGACCCTTTCCAAAAATGGCAAATTTTTTTCTATCCTTGTGTTTTCTTCACCAAAAATCCAAAAAAGGAAAGAAATGCTGTCTTTGGACAAGTAAAAGGAAAACCGAATTAGTATTAGCAATTTTCAACGCAAAACATAATTTCGAGTTAACTTTGGCGAGTTTCTGGCTTATTCCTTTTTCTACGCCAAATTGGCGAGTTTTTTTTTGATTCATTTTTACAAGGCGAGTTTTCCTGCGAGTTGACTCGTTTAGCATAATTTTTGGCAAGCCTAGCCCTTTTTCTAAACTTCGCCGATCAAGTGAAAATCTAAACTAACGCCGAGTAACATTTTGGCGAGTATTCAAACCCGAATCTATGAAGTACCAAATCCTCAATTCCACAAAGTGGTAACTTAGGGATGTTAAATGAAAAGAGAAAAGAAATCTAACAGATCCTTCAAGATATTTTCATCCCAACAGTTAGGCCTAATCAAGTACCCATGTACAATGGAGTTAATTGGGAACCATGAATGAGCCACTGTTGCCCTACATGTTTCTCAAAAAGACCTTGTTGAATCACATAAGTGTCTAAAGGTGCTGAGTTATTCGCAAGGCGTAGAAGGTTAAATAAACAGATTCAACACTTAATAGTTTTCACACAATGTCGCGTAAGAAGGTCCATTGGATAATTGAAGGCCTATCACAATAATTTCCATGCATTATGCTCTCTTAGTAGGACTGACATGAGCACATTGAAGACACACTGAATGGGATGAAGGACTGTGCCATCAACTAGAGAAGATTCAATGGAGCTTGGATGAAAGTCAGTTATCCAATCACACTGAAGATGCAATTAATGCACTTATGAAAGTGCAATGGTAATGAATTCTAGTGAAAAACTCAAAGCAAACGAATGGTCCAGATCCACTAGTCATCATTGAAGAGCTTTTAGTTCCAAAAATCCAAACAGTCAACTGTCAAGAGAAGTAGATGATGGCTACACAAACTCGTTGGAAACTGAATGCCAACAACTGCTGAAGTAGATGTTGTAATTATGCCAGAGGGAAAACAAGATAAAATAATATTTTTCTGAAACCATTCTGTCATTGCACAAAAACCTGTCAAAGCATTCAGTGATATCATTGAAACCATAACACCTATTGTTCCGAGTGAACCATCCAACTTTGGGTTTATATGCACCAGGATAACTCCAATATATGCAGACAAGTGCATTTGACAAAATGGAGAAAATCCCTTTATGAATGGGGTTTTTGACAATGAAAGTACACAATTTTGTCCAAAGGAGGATGGCGTTGAATACTGTTATAAGAAGAAGAAGGGAATTAGGGTCAGCTGGTGAGATCCTTCTAATTCTCCCATAAAATCCTTTTAATGGAATCAATTAACTTGGGAATGTTGTCAATTTCTGGAGTCTAGAAGCAGAAGATTCAGAGTGCAGAACCTGGACCTTGCAAAATTGTTTATCATTGAATGGACCTTTCATATAATAAGAGTGCTATTTTCAACTTTGGACTTACAAAGGATACTAGACCTGCCCGAGGAACTTCTGAGAGTCAAACAATCACACTGAAACCATTAGATCACCCAAAGAAACTTTTCACTTTTTCGCCCACCACACCACTGCTTCGATTTTAGGAACAGGAATTTTACATCTCTTAGATCAACTGTGATGTCAGTTTGTGCCTTCCTTTTACTAAGGTTATTTGACACAACAAAATCCTTATTTATTGCCATTTGGTACTTTCAACAACTTTCTTGCTCATGTTTTCTAAAATGCATATAGTTAGATCCCAAGAAGAAAATTCTAGGGGGCAGGAGAGGGTTGATGACACAATGCATATCCCACACCTAGTTCCTGTTATCTTTAAAGTAAAGGTGCTTCATATGAGACCAATTGCATTTGTCTACCTGATCGCAGCTTCATTGCGTGAGTATACTTTAAAAGAGCACCTACCAAGCTTGCTAATGGTTAAACCAATATACACCCTCAAAAATATACTGGAGGTGGAATGTAGCCAAAATCACAAAGTATTTAGGTTTACAAGGCCAGTCTATCAAGGATCTATTATTCCAATTCCCCAGATATTGTAACTTATAATTGACTAATCATCTTCGAACTAAGAGATTTTCGAGGTTCTGTTCTTTGTTTTGAACTATAACCCATCTATCTCAAGTCAATCCTTATTTGATCCACATAGCCAACATCAAAACACTAGAAAACTGGAGGAGTTCAAGCATAAGAGAAGAGTCCCTTTACCAAATTTCTTAATGACAAACTTCCTTGCGGGGGGTCTTGTAAGGATTGATCTTTTCATGAGGGAAGAGTCTTGAGGAGGGATGAGAATAACAGGAACCTTTAAGAGAAGGAAAGCATATCACAGAGACAGGATACATGAGTTGGTGTTCACCATAAGGGATAATGCTCTAATGAAATTACTGGGAAGTCTAATTTATTAAAAGTGGAATCTTCAGAATGCACTCAAAAGAATTTGTGTCCCATATTTGCAAGGTAGCGAAATACAACGAATTTTCAAGGTTTTACACTTTAACTGATTGACATCCAGATCTAGTCAATGCAAGAGTATCTTGATAATCTAATTATTAATATGGTCTTCAAAAGGGGATCCTTTACTGAATATGTAAACTCTCATAAAAGCTATTTGCCAGTTTCCATAGAGTTTTACACTGCTCATCGACTTAGGAATGGAGCACTTTTTCATTTGACCGCTATAGATTCTGGTGAGAAAATTTTACTCTTCCAGGAAGGATTATTAAATTGAATCCAGATCAAGAGGAAAAAAATGAGGCTACCTTACTTGTAGAGAAGAATTCCTGCTAAAAATGGGAGATCCAGGGTGCACACAGGCCAAAGTTAAGGAATAATCATCTCTGCAGAGAAGGGTTTAGAAAGGGTTTGGGACTTTTAATCACAAAAATAATGATAGGAAAGAGGGACATTTAACTAAAAATTAGATACAAAGACCGCTGCCCCATGAACGCTCACACCAGGCACTAATATAAGTTGTGGAGAGCCAGCGTCCCATAAAATTAGCTATAGCTCTCCCCCTGAGACAGTGGTCTTCAACATTAAAAAAGAGAGGACTCAGATAGCCAAGATCCGTCGAACACTCCAATGCGTAGAGGAAGTATGCAGAGCTAAGAGGTGAGGTGCATATCTATAGGCATTCTCATCTTTGTGGCTTCATGAGTCTTGGAAAAACCTTAGTGCTTCCAATGACCATATTTTTCAAAATTGAACCAGTAAGATCTACTTTTATATTATCGTTAACATGTTCTTGACTTTTTACCATGAACCCCTTATTTTTCTTAGGGTATGCATACCACATAGAGGGGAGGTACCTATACACTGGGGATTTCCACACAATCAATTTAATCAAGAACCAAGCTTTCTACTTTAGTAGTCCATTGCAAGTAGTGTGTAGGTCCTTATGACATGTGTTATATCATGCTCAAATATTTGATTGATCACGTTGCTTACTTATAGACTTTTACTTGACCATTTTTCATGCTTACTTGCATAATATCAATTATTGTTATTAAGTCCACTACTATATTGGTCCTAAGCTCTTATTTTGGCTATTTTCATTATTTATTACACCATTAGGACACCAATTGTTTGAAATTCCATTATTTTTAATTCACATGCACTTGTGTGTTACATTCACATGGTTTTTGTAGGACAATAGATTGTCTTGAATATTCTATTCCCTCCTGTATTAATTTCACCATAATTGGTTTATGAAATTGATTACTTCATTTCTTTACACACTTGTGTTATAAATGCTTTTATTACCGTTTGACATTAATATGTTCATAGGAATTAGATTTTGTTCTTAATATGTCCAATATTTTCTATCTTTGTATTATTTTAGATACTTTTATGAGATATGATAACATCTATTTGAAATTTGGTATATGCACTTACCATATGATCATAGAAAACATTTATGTTCCATCTCCTTGCTTACATATTATACATTATGGCATTACTCTATACACTTGTGTGATATATGTTGTGTTTACTTTGTATGGCTTATATGCTCTATGTTTCGAATTTTCTCATTGTAGATACCTAAATTTAGACCTATGGAATTTAGTAATTAATCATTGGAATATTATATCAACTGATCATAGGTGCACTTAAATAACTAATTCAAACACATGCCTTACTTAATTAGTACTATTAGCCACAAGGTCACACTTTTTAAATTTTCATTGACTAATCAAAAATCTACACTTTTAGAATATATAACCCATCATTAGACATGCGCTAGCCATCAATATGTGACTAATGAGATCTTAGTGTGTAACCTTCACCGAAATGAAACAAGCCATGACAATTATTCTTTGAGTCCACTCCTGGGAAAATTTTCTTGAGCCAAAGAAATCATCCTCCATATATCTAATGGTCATGGATTTTTAGATTCACATGTTTTACAAGTCAACATAATGTCATTTGAGTGGCATACCATGTATCATTAATCACATATAATGTTGAGTTACGGAGCTCAATTACTTCCTAAATATCATGCTTTACGAACTTGTTGGAATACACAGTAACCGACGTTGGTCAAGTGACCGTTGTCAGTCACCTGGGAACCGACATCAGTCAAGCAAGTAGGACTGATATCGGTTAGGATAACTGTCATCGGTTATCTGTGCATGATTACTTTTATTTAAGTAAGGGGAATTAGATCTAACCTTTGATTAAAAGGTGATCTAACGGTTGTAATTGCATAGCCATGTTACCCTAAGTTTTTATATGCTTATATAATCTTGAAAGCTAGGGTTAGAAAGGTTTGATTGTGAAAGATTGATCATAATTGAAAGAAGGAATTCTTGAAAGAGAAGCCAAGAGAAGGAAAAATACTATACATCCAAAGAAGGTGTGGAAGATCGTAGATCTTCATTTTATTTCCTCTGTAAGGAAAATATAATAGATTGGTTGTTTCTTGCTGGAAGTACCCCACACTAGGTGAACCACGTTATATCGTGTGTATTGGTTCTTCTGGTTTATTTTTGTATTAATTGCTTGAATGCTTAATTCTGATTATGGATATGTACAACAAGTGTATGTTAACCCCAATAACTGGTATCAGATATTTTTTGTTTGAGGGTTTTGTGTGTTGATAGATTTACTCACAGAGGGATTTCTGATTGAGTGGGAGCTACAACAATGGCAGAAGATGGAAAATACAGAGTTGAGAAATTTGACATCTGTAATTATCAATTATGGAAGATGCAGGTGGAAGATTATCTGTATCAGAAAGATTTATACTTACCATTGGATGAGAAGGCAAGACCTACAAAGATGACTGATGGAGAATGGAAAATTCTTGACAGAAAGAGTCTGGGATCTATAAGATTGAGTCTGACAACATCTGTGGCTTTAAATATTACTGAAGCAACATCCATGGTAGAGTTGATGAAATATTTAGCTAATTTATATGAAAAACCTAGTGCTTCAAATAAATTTTATTTGATGAAGAAATTATTTAATTGAAAGATGTAAGAAGGTGGATCTGCATCAAGTCATTTGAATGATTTTAATTCTATTGTAAATCAATTAAAATTAGTTAATATTCCATTTGATGATGAAGTGAAAACTTTTATTCTTATGCTCTTTACTCCAGATAGTTGGGATAACTTGGTAATGGTTGTTAGTAATACAACATCTGCTACTAATATTTCAAAGTTTGATGATGTGGTTAGTATAATCCTAAATGAAAAAATACGCAGGAAAATTACAGGAGAACCATCATCTGGGAATGCTTTGAATGTAGAAAGTATGGGAAGGAAGAAGGAGAGATCCAAGAGTAAGAATAATGGGAAATCAAAGTCTAAGAATGACATATCTAAATCTAGAGGTAAAGGAATAACTTGTTGGAATTGTGGAAAGAAAGGACATGCAAAGAAGGATTATTGGTTCAAGGAAAACAAAGAGAATGTACCAGAGAAAGGTAAAGAGGAAAATGTTTCATATTACAATGAGGTAATGTGAGATTCTCTTATTCTCTCCTTGGATAATAAAATTGAATCATGGGTTTTAGATTCAGGAGCTTTTTTCCATGCTACCCCTAATAAGGGTTATTTCAGAAATTATGTCCATGGTAATTTTGGGCATGTTTATTTAGGAGATGATGAACCATGCAATATTATTGGTAAAGGAGAAGTTCATCTAAAATTGCAAAATGGAAATACATGGATATTGAAATATGTGAGGCATGTGCCAAGCCTTAGGAGAAATCTAATTTCTGTAGGACAACTAGGTGAATCTGGTTGCATGGTTACATTCACAGCCGACTCTTAGAAAGTTACCAAGGGATCTCTTGTTGTAGCAAGAGGAAAGAAGGTAGGAACATTGTATTTATCTACCTATATTACTGATTCCTTTTCTGTCATATCTACTTCAAATTCAAATGCAAGCATGTGGCATAATCAACTAGGCCATACGAGTCAAAAAGGACTACATATATTAAAGGCTAAGGGTAAGTTATTAGATTTGAAAGATGTAGATCTTGATTTCTGTGAGCATTGTATATTTGTAAAGCAAAAGAGAGTGAGATTTCTCAAAGTTGGGGGTCAACTAAGAAGGAGAAAAAATTGGAGCTTGTGCACTCAGATGTGTGGGGACCTATCCCAGGTAGCTTCTCATGGTGGATCCCAATATTATGTGACTTTCATTGATGATGCCACAAGAAAGGTATGAGTTTATTATATTAAATGTAAATATGATGTTTTTGAGACTTTTAAAATATGGAAATACCTTGTGAAAAATGAATCAAATTCAAAGTTAAAATTCCTTAGATCTGACAATGGTGGTGAATACTGCAACAAGGCTTTCAATGATTATTGTTCAGTGAATGGAATACGTAGAGAAAGAATGGAAGTTACTAGAACACCACAGGACTTGCAATGGTGTTACAGAAAGAATGAACAGAATATCATGGAATGTGATAAAGAAGTATGAGGATACAGTTGGATTAAATCCCTTGCATGTACTTTTTTGGCATGGATAGTAGTTCAGATATTTTTATTTAATTAGAAGATTCTAAGATTGTTGGGCCTTCAAGTTCAATAGATGAAAAGGAATACCAGGGAATCAAGTTTTGGACCCAAAGAGGTGATCTTTCTTTTCTTAAAATTTGGTTCAGAATCTTCTCGTGCATGTTGATAAAGAAAATAGAAAATGTTATATAGCTAAATCGACAAGAGTTGAACAGAACCGACATCGGTTATGGATCATCAACTGATTTCGGACTGACATCGGTTTTGGAATTTAGATAATTTAAGAGGTTATTAGGAGTCATGATCCTTGTCATGGAATGATAATAGAATGTACAGGGATACAAATTTTGGTACCCAAGGATGAACATGTTGAAATTTTATAAGAAGACAAATGTAGACCTCCATAAAAATTTACACCGACATGGTTACACAGTGAACCGGAAAGTTTGAGAATAAATGCATGATACCAACAAGTAGTGGGTATCATGACATGGATGAGGAGAAGAACTCGGTTAGTAGAACCAAATATGGGATTTTGTCAAGTGTACCGGTCAGGTAAGAGAATTTGGAGAATAAATGGGTGATCAAACTCCTGTGAGAAGGTCAAGAGAGTAAGTACAACTTCCAGAAAGATTTACACCAGGTATTGAAGAATGAGCCTCTGTATGGTACCCAAACTCCTGATGACAAGGAAAGGCTTGTGGTACAAAGGATTTTGACTGAAAGAAACAGAGAGCTTTGAAGAAGAAATATTGATGGCATGGATGATGAAATCCTTGGAATTAGACTTGGGATTTGGTTAAGTTGCCAGCACATAAGAGAACATTGTAGAACTACATGATCAAGGCAGTAAGAAATTACAAGGCCATACGTAAAGGGATTTGCTATATTGAGTTCAGTTGTAGTTACAGTAGAAGATTTACATGTTTAGAGAAACTTGATGTTAAGATAGATTTCCTTCATGGTGGTTTGTAGGAAGAGATATATATGCATCAGCCACTTGGATATGAAGTCAAAGGGTAAGGAGAAACTTAGTGTGCAGGTTGAAAAAGAGCTTGTATGGGCTCAAGCAAGACCCAAGGAAATGGTATATGAGGATTTGACAGTTTTATGCATGAGCATGGTTATTGAGATGTGAATCTGGCCATTGTGTTTATTTCAAGAAGCTTGAAAATAGAAGCTATATTATTTTATTACTGTATGTGGATGATATGCTTATTGCAGGATCTAGTATGCATGACATTGTTGATCTTAAAGAAAATTTAGCTCATACATTTTCTATGAAGGATTTAGGATCTACAAATAAAATCCTTAGCATGCAAATTCATAGAGACAGGAAGAACAAGAAATTGTATTTGTCTCAGGAGGATTATATCAATAAGGTGTTAGAAAGGTTTAATATGTAGAATTCAAAACCTGTAAGTACACCTATGGCTTGGAAACTTTAAATTGAGAAAAGATCAATTTCCTTCATCACATGAGGAGGTCAAGTACATGACATGAGTTCCATATGATTCAGCAGTTATAAGTCTTATGTATGCTATGGTTTGTACTAGCCCAGACATTGCACAAACAGTGGGAGTTGTGAGAAGATTTATGGCCAATCTAGGTAAAGATCATTGGAAAGAAGTATAATGGATACTCAGGTATTTGAGAGGGACATCCAACATGCAATTATGCTATGGAGGTCAGATACTTATTTATGTGGCTATGTTGATTCAGATATGGCTGGAGATTTGGATGGTAGAAGAAACACCACTGGATATATGTATTCACAGTAGGTGGGATGATAATTAGCTAGATTTCAAGATTGCAGAAGGTTGTGGCCTTGTCTACTATACAGAGGTCAAGAGTATGTTACAGCTACAAAGGCTATCAAAGAGATGATATGGATGAGTAGGTTCATGGAAGAGTTGGGAAAGGAGCAAAGAGGATTGCAAATTATACAGTGATAGTCAAAGTGTGATTCATTTGGCAAAGAACTCAATGTTTCATTCAAGAACGAAACACATTCAATTGAGATATCACTTCATATGACAGGTGTTGGAGGATGGGCAGTTGAAACTGGAGAAAATTCATACAAATGAGAACCTTGTGGATATGCTAACGAAGCCATTGGCAAAGGAGAAGTTGGAGCTACACTCCACTTCTGTTGGTCTTCGAGTTTGAGACTTGAAGAGGAAGAAATAAGCCAAGGAAAGGATCCAAGAATTGAGTTGTGCGGTATAGTGCAACAATTTATCTCTAAGTGGGAGATTGTTGAGTTGTGGAGCTAAATTACTTCAGTTTAAATGCAATGGAAACTTGCTATGGAAAACACAGTAACCGTCATCGGTTAGTAACAGGCATCGGTCACCCAGGACCAGCATCGTTCAGGTATGGTCAAGCTGAGGAACCGGTTAGCGGTTAGGCGTGAACTGACATTTTTACCTTTGCAAGGATGTTTTAATTAACCCTTGGAATTAGATCTATTTTTAGCATTAAAGTGATCTATTGATTGTAATTGCATGGCTAAGTTTCCCTAAGTTAATATATGACTATATAAGCATAGAAAGCTAGGGTTTAGAAGGTAGAGATTGTGAGAATTAGTAAGAACTTACAAAATTTGGTGAGGAGAAAATTCAAGAGAAGCTTGAGAGAAGGAAAAGTACTGTACATCTGAGAGGTGTGGAAGATTGTAAATCTTCATTGTATATCTTGTCAAAGCTTTGGATAATAGATTGGCTTGTTTCTTGGTGGACGTAGCCCACACTGGGTGAACCACGTTAAATCTGGTGTTGATTTATGTCTCTTGTTTTGTATATTTCTTCTGGTAGAATATTCGTTTTTATTTGCATATATGCTTAGATCTGATATATTGTTTGTACAACCGGTGTGCTAACCCCAACACATATTTTTCTCCAAGGATGCAAAATCCACCTTTTTCATCTGAAGAAAGTATTTGAAAGGTTTAGATAGTTTAGAGTTTATCTCAATCCTAAGAAATTATCTTCCTAGCACATAAAGGTAAGCTCCCCAGCCTTTCATTGTCATCCAAGCAATGGCTTGCCAATATATCCAGAGAGGGTATCTTGCCATTTTGGACCTGCACATTTCCTATTCATAAGAAGGGCATTACAAAGTTTCCTGGGACATCAACTTTTTTTAGATTTCATTCCATTTTTCCAACCTTGTCAAACCACTAACATCTATGCTAAATAAAGATCATGCACCTTTCAAATGAGCGTGGAAGGGAATGAAGTTTTGAGGCCATAAAACAAACAATAGCACAAGCCCCTACCCTTATTAATTTAATTTTCATCTCTAGAACTTCACCATGTATGCTTTTGGAGGCACAAATACAATATCTTCCAGTGCTAGTCACAACTAAAATGAAGAATCATATTGGAAACACCTATTACATTCTTTAGCCAACCTCTGTAGAAGATTACAAGGCTCAAGGTACTCATCCTTTCAAAGAAGTCTTCTCTTATTCTTCATAAGGAGTTTGAAGAAGTTTATGCATTACCATATCCAGACAACAAGATCCACCATACATATTGGTATCACATTGGGTGCACTCTAAATAGCTTTTCTTTTGAACAAAGATCATAAATGAGAAAAGGTTTGTATCATGAACCAATGTGATGGAGTATGATGTCCACTCCAAATCAAGATGTCCAAAATTTAAGGGGAAAGGTTTTTGGAATGAGATCTACTCCAAATCTATTTTTAATGGAAATAAGCTTATCTCATAATCTCTTCATGAACATAATCAACAAAAAACTAATACTCTCATTCATCCATTGATGGTATTCACCTATGATATAACAAACTTTATCCAAACAAGACCTTGTCTTCCTCAAAGCTTGAGCAAAGCCAAAAAAGGTATTTTCAATCCATTCCTTATGTGCTTAGTTTACCTTTTGTTTAGAAAGGATGTGAATGGTGTTCTCTTGATGTGCAAGGACTCTTCAGGTTGAGAGAGTTTTGCATGAGTTTCATGATGGAGAGGCTTTGAGGGTATTTTTCTCTAAGGAAAAGTTATTTTACTTCAAGACTTCATGAAGGGTGGTTATCATCACTGGCCAAATGCTTCAAAGACTATCAACATGGGTTTGAAATGTGCAGAAGAAGTGTGCCTTTTCACAAGAAAAGAGAAACTAACAACTTTCCACTTCATCCCAATCTCAGTGAATCAACTTATTCATGAAATGGGGGTTGGATTTCATTGGAGTGATCAATCCATACAATTCTAGTTTGAGGACATAACATGTTTGATGGCCACATATTTTCACCAAATGGAATGGAGAAGTTACATTGAAGGAACATAAATGAAACAAACATTCTAAACTTCTATAAAATTGTAACCAGGTTTGGACCATTCAACTCTTTATAATGCCCTGGAGACTTTTTTGGCACAAAGATCTTTGATTGGGCCATCAAGAATAAAATTTACTTCAAGCACTTCTTATGAACTACTATCCCTAAGGAAATGATTCACAAAGTCAAACCAAAAAGAACATGTAAAGTTAAGGATCACCATTTTGGACCTTGGAACAAAATCAAGGACATGGCTACACCAAACTGAAATCAACCTTATGGGTTTATAGGATCTACCCAAAAGGTCAAGTGGAAATATTTCACCTTATAACCTAGTTTATCCTAAGGAAGTACTTTACCAATATCTCTTGAGTTACCTAAATTCAAGAGCTCATCACTCCCAACTAGAATTTGTTTTGGGGCAATTGAAATAAGCCTAACATAGAGCTCATGGAGCTTTAATAATTAATACTTCGAGCCATAAGATTCTGGAGCTCCGAATCACCTTTCTCAGGTGCTCAAACAATATTTTGACATAGGAAGTAGCGATCATAGGAGTACACCCCTTCATGAAGGGCACCTTCCATCTTAAATGGGATCAATTTTTAGAGCCAAGCCAGGTAAGCATTCTTAAATTTGATATTTTAGAGTGGCCCTTATTGATCTCTATTACTGCTAATTGAACAATTAGTTTATCCCTTGTCAATCATTACCCTTCTTGATGGGGAAGACCTCATGATCCTGGTCAATGTGATTTAATCTACAAGCTTGCTTTTGACAGAAAATGCTACCTTGTATATATTAATTTAGTTTTATTTCCTCCAAGTGTTTCCTTGAGCACATTTTCATTAGTAGTTTTCATTTTATTTCAGAAAAAAGTTCCTTGTCCACTTTATGTATGTTCCATTCTAGACATCAATATGAATCTTCTCTTTGTCCATAGTTCTGTATGCCCCTTGATAGTTTACTAAATTTTCAGATGTCAGGTTCTCATGTTTCATGATCTGAGATCAGTTTTTATGAAAATTCTTCAAGATTACTCATCTAAAAGTCCAAATGTTAGCATTCAAGGAAGTTCCCTCCATGCCCCCTCCTTGGCCTAAGACAACTATTGAATTTGGGATAATGTTGCAAGTTTCATCATTGGTCCAAGAAAAATCATGCTCTTCTTCTTGGAATTCTTACAAGTCAATTCTAAATTCATGCAATTTCAGGGGTGAAACAATCGTAAGTTTATGATCATATTTCGCTAATTTTTCAAGGCTAAGATCCATGAAGCATGGATTACAAAAAGGAAACTTATAAATATCTCCCTTACAATTGAGTTGCTTAACTATATTGTTCATAAGGTGGATATTTTGACAACCTAATGATTTAAACTCAGTATTTTGGACTCAGGTAGTAGTTTTCCATGTACTCCCTCAACTTAGACACTCTATGTAAATATGGATTTCCATAATGTAGTGTTTCATAAGGTTCTTTTCAACAAAATAAAATCTTTTCACAATTTAATTCTCAAGGAGACTTAGGACAAGGTATCTTACATGAAGTTGTGAAAAATTAGTTTGCAGGTAATTTGAGTCTCTACAAGGATTTGAATTGAGAGGTCATGAAGTATCAAAAGGCTTAAGTTTGATGGCCAAAGTAAAAATTCCCATAACATTCCTTATCCGATACATTGTGTTGGTTTCTAAGATATATTTAACATATCTTGACTGAGAATGCATGTTCCCATGGGTTTTCCAATTCAACCTTCAAGAAGGATCATAGTTTCAAATGTATCATGTATTCATACATTTATGGAAACTCTACAAGACACATATTGAAACCCTTCATAAGAGTTAGGCATTTCTCATTCACGGAGGAGGAAGATATGACAATTAAGCCTACTATTTCAAAACCATTGCACAAGACAAGTTTCTTGTCAACAACATCTTCCAAGGATCTTTGTGACTATTATTTGATTGAAAATTTCATAATCTGTATGGAAATATTCATACAATATATTTGAGTTGCGCCTTCACAAGTTCAATTGCAACCAACATTGCATAAAATACGGTGCTTTTTAAAGGTGTCCAATTTTTTGGTTTTCAATTGTGTATTTAAAAGCTTTTATTAGATCAATGAAATACAGATCTTCAAGAGCCATGGGATATCGAACCAATATTAACTCTAATTGGGTTATCACACACTTGGGAGGTCTAACTTCCCAATTTTCATACACTTGTCGTTCAAATTTCAAGAATCTAATTTTCCATTTCAAAACACAAATGCTTTGTTAGTTTAGGGTTATAACTTACTAACCCCACTATGCATAAGTTAGTCGAAATTTCTAAAAATTTTAGATGAGCAATTACATCATAGTTAGAGACATAAATTAGTCATATCCTTTAGGTGTTATTATCATGACCAATTTAGGGGACCATTTATTGATTCCTAAACTAACAGCTAATACGACATTAAAATTTTCCTCCGTAATTTCTATTTTATTAATGTATGTATTAGGAATAGGATGTTGTTAAGTATAATTAGTAGTGGCGTCCAATAGAAGATAACGGCGCCGTCAGTACGGTGCCGCCAATAATGTAGAGTACGGTAACAGTCAAAGTACAATAGGAATGTTGTAAAAAGTAAATATTTGTCGTAAGTGGTCCGGTAATGTTAAAATGTCAAAGTTTGGGATAAGTAGAGAAGTAGGGTCTACATGATTAGGAATTAGAAATATTATATTTGTAATAAGGACAAAGAGTGATGTCATAAATATTTTGTATATTTTATTTGTGGAAAAGTCTAAAAAGGTGGAACCCATGTGAGATGATAAGGTTTATCTTATCTTAGAAGATAAGCCTACATGTAAAGGCAAGAGTTTAGGCATGGAATATGATTGGCCGGAAGAGATTTCCTATCCTATCTTAGAGATAAGGTGGATAAGCCTGAATTCCTATAAATAAAGAGGCCACCCCCCTCATTTAGCATAGAAGAGAAGTAGTGAGAAATATTGTATGAGTAAGTGTGTAAAGGAAGCCATCATTTTGAAGGTGTGTTAAAGAAGCCATTAAGAGGTGTAATTGTGAAGTTTCTCCCATAGTTATTGTTTGAAGGCAAGTGAAGTTAATAACACTTGAAGAACCTCATGGGTGAGAGTGTAACAATTTCATGTTGATATTATAATTTACACTGATATTTCAGATTTATCATCATTCCTTCTTATCATAGTCTATGGTATTCTTGTGTTATGTTTGTTGTTGTGTTTCCAGATTACATCCACCAAACTAAGAGCTGTGCATTAGTAAATAATCATAGCACGAGGAGTTCCCGGTGAAGAATTATCATAGTGCCGGATTGGTGTTGACATTTTGGTTCCGTTGCCGGGACCATTCCTCGTTGGTGGATTTTCTGGAGAGATATTCCCACTTAGTCAGAAAACATTTGGAGGGTAACCTTGTTTTTACTGTGCATAGTAGTTACCATGGTAAAGTCACTTTTTACCGTGAATAGTATTTACCGCAGTAAAGTCACTTTTTACTGTGAATAGTATTTACTGCAGTAAGTCACTTTTTATTTACCAGCAGTAACTTCACTTTTTACTGTGAATAGTGTTTACCACAGTAAAGTCAGTTTTTACCGCAGTAAGTCAAGTTTTACCATAGTTTACCATGGTCATTTCTATTTTACTGTAGAAAGGTGTAAAGTCACTTTCTATTATAGTGATTCCAATTATTTGTGCACATAAGTCTTGTTGATTGTACTTGTGGGTTGGTATTTCACTGTGGTTACTTTTGAAAATGGGGAAGATTCCTGTTTTTTCAGCCCAATCTAATGAAGATGCTTCCTCTTTCATTCAAGAGTTTAAACGATCTTGTATTTGTAATGGCCTTATAAGAAGGGAACAATGGACTGAATTTTTTCCTACCTTTTTGGATGGTTCAGCCCTTAGGTGGTTTGAAACACTAGGTGATAATGTGAAAAACTCATGGGATTTATTAACTGAAAGTTTTCTTGAAGAATTTGGTGAACAACAGAAATATGCAGATCTCATGATCGATATCACAAAGCTAGCCCAAGGAGAGAAGGAGAAGATAAGGGATTATCATGCTCGTGTTCTAGAGCTAAGGAGGAAGCTCGATGCCCAGATCCGGAAGGAAGGATTAGCGGATGGGTTAATGAATGGCGTGGATAATCTCCTCTGTAAGCACTTCATTCTTGGGATGAAGCCAGAGATCAGACAACGAGTGAAGTATGACCGCCCAGCTACCATTGAACAAGCAAAGGAGATTGCAAGAAGGCAAGAAGAAAGCATGGAAGAGGAGCCCAAAGAAATTGTTGCTAAAGTAGAGCCTACACCAGCACCTTTGGTCCAGAATCCACAACCACTCTCGGTGAGCACAAATATTTCTCCTAGTACATCTACTGAGTATGAAGATCTGCTCAAGAAGATGGGTCAGTTAACTATTAATCTTCTTCAAGGAAAAGAATTTAGTTCTCAGGGAGGAGATAGAGGTCCAAAAAGAAATATTTCTGAAGTTGTATGTTATGGTTGTTATAAAAAGGGTCATTATAAGTATAATTGTCCAGATAGAGCTTCTACATCTGGTACAAGAGATAATGATAAAGGAAAAGCACCTGTGAATTCTTTTGATGTAGTAGATAAGAGCATAAATAATGAAGTAGATGTGTTTGTAACAAAAAGAAAGAAAGAAAAAGATAACCAAGATGGAAATGATCCTAAGAAGATGAAAGGAGAAACTAGTAAGAAACATAGGAGAAGAAAGTTGGGTGTGCAGGATTTTCTGATTTCACAGGGACAAGGACCATACTCCATCTTAGAAGATCTGTCCAAAAGGCCTGCAAATATTACATATGGTCAACTCTTGGCTATGTCTTCTGAGAAGAGGCGGGAGCTGCGAAGTGGACTCAATGCTCAACGAAGGAAGGAGGTTGAGGTCCCTATTTTGGAGGTAGAGGCGGATCCCTACGCTCCACAAGCTGAGGTATTATGTAATGGTATTTCAATTCATGATGTCTTAGTTGATGGAGGTGCTGCAGTTAATGTAATGACCGAGTGTGTAATGAATATGTTGGGGTTAAAAATTGATCGCCCCTCAACACTTATGTTAAGGTCATTAAATAAAGGAAAAACTAAACCAGAAGGTGTAGTTTCAAATGTGGCAATATCTGTTATGGGTGTTGTATGTGTGGTAGACTTTCAGGTGATGAAAAATGGTACTGTTGCGTACCCAATGTTGTTGGGAAGACCATGGCTAAGGAGAGTTCATGCAAGAAACTACTGGAATGAAGGCTTCATGACACTTGGACGTGGTAGAGAGAGGGTGAAGATAAACGTGATCCCTCGGCATCATAAGGCAGAACCTGTGGATTCAAGTGATGAAACTGATGATTGGACATCCTCTGATTACTCTAGTACCAGTGAAGTGGACACTGAAGATGAAGAAAGTGAGGTTGATGTTTTGGTCATGGATATCCTTCCAGTCACACCGACTCATGACCCCATAAAATTATCTGAAGAAGAAATTGATGATCGTCTCCAACAAATAAAGATTGGTGATGCTGTGATGGAGAGTGAGAAGGAATCCTACCTCCAGCTCTTTCGAAGGTACATACACATATTCACTTTTGATTACAAGGAACTCCGTCAAGTAAGTTGGGTAGAACATTCTATTGAGCTGGTAGATGGTGCTAAGCCCATAAAGCAAATGCCATATAGAATGAATCCTAATTTTTCCAAGACTGTAAAAGAAGAAATAGATAAGTTGCTTGATGCAGGATTCATATTTGCTGTGGAGAATTCAGAATGGGTTTCTCCCATTGTGATCTCAATAAAAAAGAATGGGAAGCTACGCATTTGTGTTGATTATAGGAAGCTCAATAAGGCAACAAAGAAGGATCATTACCCTCTTCCATTCTCAGATCAGATCTTGGACGAAGTAGCTGGCCAGGAGTGCTATAGTTTTGCTGATGGATATAGCGGATACAACCAAGTTCGTATAGCAGAGAAAGATCAGCTGAAGACCACGTTCACCACTCCTTGGGGAACGTTTGCTTATAGAGTTATGCCTTTTGGGTTGTGTAATGCTCCAGCAACGTTCCAGCGCTTGATGAATAGGGTGTTTGAACCCTACATTGGGAACTTCATCAGAGTATTTCTGGATGATTTTTGCATCTATGGGAGCAAGATGGACCACCTGCACCAGATGGAGACAACATTTCAAAGGTTAGATGAAGCACAAGCCTCACTAAACCCTACAAAGTGTGTCTTTGGATGTTCTAAAGGTGTTTTGTTAGGGCATGTTGTATCCAGAGATGGTATTGGTACTGATCCTGATAAAGTTTCAAAAATCAAAGAGTTACCATTTCCTATGAATAGAAGTAAGTTGAGATCATTTTTAGGCCATGTGGGTTACTATAGAAGGTTCATCAAGAATTTCTCAAAGATTGCACAGCCACTAACCCAGTTCTTGAAGAAGGATGTTACTTATGAACCAGGAAATAAGGCGCATGAAGCTTTTGAACAACTGAAGGAAGCCCTGGTGTCTTCACCTGTTTTAAAGAATCCAGATTGGAGCAAGCCATTCATTGTGTATACTGATGCCTCAGATGCAGCACTAGGAAGTACTCTGAGCCAAAAGGATGAAAATGGGAATGATCATCCAATTTACTTTGGGAGCAGACAAATGAGCAGTGCTGAGGTAAATTATACTGTAACTGAAAAAGAGGCTCTAGCTATCATTTTTGCTGTAAAGAAGTTTAGAAATTACTTGCTAGGGCAGAAATTTATAGTTGTAACAGATCATCAGGCTCTAAAATATATTGTAAATAAGCCTAACCCATCAGGGAGGATAGCAAGATGGATAATTTTGCTACAAGAATTTGAATTTGATATTATAGATAGGCCAGGAAAGAAGCATGTCAATGCAGATGCACTCTCTCGAGCCTATGATGGTTTAGGTTCATCTTGTGATGATGATGATTTCCCAGATGCAACATTGTTATCCCTTGACACAATCCCTAGTGAATACATAGATATTTGGAATTATCTGAATGAATTCAAGTTTCCTGATGGTGCCAATGCAAAGACTAAGAGGAAGATTACTCAAGCCAGTCGTCCATATTCTATTCTGCATGGAGTATTATTTCGAATAGGACCTGATGGACAGTACAAGAGGGCAGTTGGACGTGATCAAGGGAAGGAGTTGATAGAAGAATTCCACAATGGTACATGTGGAGGACACTTATCTGGACAACTTACAGCAAGAAGGATCTTGGATGCAGGTTATCACTGGCCCACTCTTTTTAGAGATTGTTATAATTATTGTAAGACATGTGATATTTTTCAAACACATGGTAACCGTAAGACTTCATCAGCTCCATTATGCCCTATTCTTCCACTTGGTCCCTTTGAAAAGTGGGGAATAGACATTGTAGGTCCACTTCCAACTACCCCACGCCAAAATAAGTATATTGTAGTTGCCACAGATTATTTAACCAAGTGGGTTGAAGCTAGGCCATTGAAAACAACTTCCATGGATGAAGTGGCAAGGTTCATATATGAACGCATTGTCACCAGATTTGGTTGCCCATTAGAAATTGTAACAGATCAAGGAAGCCACTTCATTAATGAGGTGGTAGAAGCCCTAGTCAACAAGTTTTCTATTAAGCACAGGAAGGCAACAACATACAAGCCAAGCACAAATGGACAGGTGGAACGAACAAATTTTGTGTTGTGTCAAATTCTAGCAAAAGATGCAGCCTTGCAGGTACATAAATGGGATAAAAGGATTCATGCAGCATTGTGGGCATATAGGGCAACATCAAAGTCAGCAACAGGATACTCCCCATTTCAGTTGGCCTATGGCATTGATCCAGTTCTTCCTATTGAGTTTGATATTCCCACTGTGAGAGTTATGAAAAATGAAAGGATGGATGAAAGTGATTCAGTAATGTTAAAAGAAAGGTTGGCACATCTTCATTTGCTAGAGGAAATGAGGGAAATAGCAAAGGATACAAGCTATAAGAATAAAATGAAGCAGAAGGAGTACTTTGATCAAAAGATCCGGTGGTCTCCATTTCATGTGAATGACTTGGTTCAAGTATATGATTCCAGATACAAAAAAAGAAGACAGAGAAAATTTCTTCCAAAATGGATGGGGTCCTACAAAATAGGCAAGAGTTGTGCATGAAAATGGTACATATTTCCGACTGGAGAGATAATTGGATGGTACTCCCATTAAAAATCCTATTACGAAATGGGTCAACCACGACAAGTTAAAGATTTTCCAAGCACCAGCAGTCAAAATGAGATAAGAGTCTACTTCGAGGATGGAGTAGAAGCTAGGAAGGGGGAAAATGTCGACAATTAAAATTTTCCTCCAGTGAATTTCTATTTCATTATTGTATGTATTAGGAATAGGATGTTGTTAAGTATAATTAGTAGTAGCGTCATGGATAGAAGATAACAGCACCGTCAGTACGGTGCCGCCAATAATGTCAGATTTACGGTATTCCTTCTTGTCAAAGTACAATAGGAATTCTTGTAAAAAGTAAATATTTGTCGTAAGTGGTCCGGGTAATGTTAAAATGTCAAAGTTGGGATAATTAGAGAAGTAGGGTCTACATGATTAGGAATTAGAAATATTATATTTGTAATAAGGACAATTGGAGTGATAGTCATAAATAGTTTGTGTATTTTATTTGTGGAAAAGTCTAAAAAGGTGGAACCCATGTACATAATGATAAGGTTTATCTTATCTTAGACAGATAAGTCTACATGTATAGGGTAAGAGTTAAGGCATAGAATATGATTCGCCAGTTTCAGCTGGATTTCATTATCCTATCTTAGAGATAAGGTGGATAAGCTTGAGAAGTTCCTATAAATAAAGAGGCCACCCCCCCTCATTTAGCATAGAAAGAAGTAGTGAGAAATATTGCTATGAGTAAGTGTGAAAAGGAAGCCATCATTTTTATAAGGTGTGTTAAAGAAGCCATCGAAGGTGTAATTGTCAAAAGTTTCTCCCATAGTTCTTGTTTGAAAGCAAGTGAAGTTAATAACACTTCTCATGGGTGAGATTGTAACAGTTTCATGTTAATATTATAATTTAGCACTGATATTTCATATTCCCATCATTGAATTCCTGTCTTATCATAGTCAGTATGGTATTCTTGTGTTATGTTTGTTGTTTTGTTTCCAGATTACATCCACCAAACTGAAAGGCTGTGCATTAGTTAAATAATCATAGCACTAGAATAGTCTACTTCGAGGATGGAGTAGAAGCTAGGAAGGGGGAAATGTCGACATTAAAATTTTCCTCCGGGACCAGTCCTCGTTTGGTGATTTTTGGAGAAATATTACCCACTAGTCCATAAAACAATTTGGAGGGTAACTTGTTTTTGACTGTGCATAGTAGTGACCATGGTAAAGTCACTTTTGCCGGAAATAGTATTTACCAGATAAAAGCACTTTTTACCGTGAATAGTATTTACTGCAGTAAACTTCACTTTTACTGTGAAATGTTTAACCAGCAGTAAAGTCAATTTTTTACCAAGGAAGTAAACTTATTCTTTTATTGTGAATAGGGTTTTACCACAGTAAAGTCATTTTTGCTGCAGTAAGTCAGTTTACCATAAGTTTCCGTGGTCATTTCTATTTTCTATTATAGTGATTCCCAATTATTTGTGCACTATCTTGTTGATTGTACTTGTTGGGTTGGTATTTCATTGGTTACTTTTGAAATGGGAAATTCCATTTTTTCAGGCCCAATCTAATAAGATGTTCCGTTTTTCATTCAAGAGTTTTTAAACGATCTTGTATTTAATGGCCTTATAAGAAGGAAAAAATGGACGAATTTTTCTACTTTTGGATGTTCAGCCCTTAGGTGGTTGAACACTAGGTGATGATTGAAAAACTCATGGAAATTTATTAACTGAAAGTTTTCTTGAAGAAATTTGGTGAACAACAGAAATAATGCAGATCTCATGAATCGATATCACAAAAGCTAGCCCAAGGAGAGAAGGAGAAGATAAGGGATTTATCAATGCTCGTGTTCTAAAGAGCTAAGGAGGAAGCTCGATCCCAGATCCAAGAAGGAAGGATTCAGCGATGGGTTAATGATGCGTGGATAATATCTTGTTAAGACTTCATTCTTGGGAATGAAGCCAGAGATCAGACAACGAGTTGAAGTATACCGCTCCAGCTACCATTGAACAAGCAAAAGGAGATTGCAAAAAAGCAAGAAGAAAGCATCGGAAAGAGGAGCCCAAAGAAATATGTTGCTAAAAGTAGAGCCTACACCAGCATCCGTTTGTCCCCATAATCCACAACCACTCTCGGTGAGCACAAATCCTTCTCCTAGTACATCTACTCGAGTATGAAGATCTGCTTTAGAAAATGGGTCAGTTTAACTATTAATCTTCTTCAAGAAAATTAATTTAGTTCTCAGGGAGGCAGATAGAGGTCCAATAAATAAATATTTCGTGAAGTTGTATGTTATGGTTGTTTATAAAAAGGGTCATTAATAAGTATAAGTCCAGATAGAGCTTTCTACATCTGGTACAAAGAGATAATGATAAAGGGAAAGCAACTGTGAATTCTTTTGATGTAGTAGATAAGAGCATAAAATAATGAAGTAGGAATGTGTTGTAACAAAAAGAAAGAAAAGAAAAAGAATAACCAAGATGGAAAGATCCTAAGAAGATGAAAGGAGAAAACTAGTAAGAAACATAGAGAAGTAAAGTTGGGTTGCAGGATTTTCTGATTTCCACAGGGACAAGGACCAATACTCCATCTTAGATGATCTGTCCAAAAAGCCTGCAAATATTACATATGGTCCTCCCCCCCCCCGCCAAAAAAAACCTGGCTATGTCTTCTGAGAAAGAGGCGGGAGCTGCGAAGTGACTCAATGCTCAACGAAGGAAAGTAGGTTGAGGTCCCTTTTTGGAGGCAGAGGCGGATCCCTATGCTCCACGAGCTGAGGTATTGTGTAATGGTATTCAATTCATGATTCTTAGTTGATGGAGGTCTGCAATTAATGTAATGACCGGAGTCTGTATAAAATAATATGTTGGGTTTAAAAAATTGATCTCCCTCAACACTTATGTTAAGGTCATTAAAATAAAAAGAAAAACTAAACTAGAAGGTGTAGTTCCAGAATGTGGTAATATTCTTGTTATGGTGTTGTATGTGGTGGTAGAATTTCAGGTGATTAAAAAAATGGTACTATTGCGTACCCAATGTTGTTGGGAAGACCATGGCTAAGGAAGTTCATGTAAAAAACTAATTGGAATGAAGGCTTCATGACACTTGAGTGGGTAGAGAGCGGGTGAAGGATAAACGTGATCCCTCGGCATCATAAGGCAGAACTTGTGGATTCAAGTGATGAAATGATGATTGGACATCCTTGATTACTCGAGTACAGTGAGGTGGACATGAAGTGAAGAAAAGAAAGTGAGGTTGATGTTTCGGGTAATGGGGAGTATCCTTCCCGGCCACGATATGATCCATAAATTATCTGAAGAAGAATTAATGATCGTCTCCAACAAATAAAGATGGTGATGCTTGTGATGGAGAGTGATAAGGAATCCACCTCCATGCTCTTCTCAGGTATATCACATATCACTTTTGATTTACAAGGAACTCGTCAAGTAAGTTGGGTTTAGAAACATTCTATTGAGCTGGTAGATGGTGTTAAGCCATAAAGTAAATGCATATGAATGAATCCTATGGTTCCAAGACTGTTGTAAAAGAAGAATAAATAAGTTGCTTGATGAAGGATTTTATTGTTGTGGGGAATTCAGACTGGGTTTCTCCCATTGATGATATCAATATAAAAAATAATGGGAAGCTTACGCATTTTGTGTTGATTATAGGAAGCTAATAAGGCAAACCAACGAAGGAATCAGTACCCTCTTCATTCTTAGATCGAGTTTAGAGAAGATAGCTGGCCGGAGTGCGATGTTTTGCTTGATGGATATAGTGGCTACAAACAAGTTCGTTTATAGCAGAGAACGATCAGGTTGGAAGACACGTTCACCACTCCTGGGAACGTTTTCTAAAGTTATGCCTTTTGGGGTGTGTAATGCTCCAGTAACATTCCAGTGCTTGATAATAGGGTGTTTGTGTTGTTTGGAACCCTAATTGGGAACTTCATTCAGAGTATTTCTGGATGATTTTGCATCTATGGGAGCAAGATGGACACTGCACCAGATGGAGGACAACATTTCAAAGGTTAGATGAAGCACAAGCGCTCATAACCTACAAAGTGTGTATTGGCTGTTCTAAGCGTTTTGTTAGGGCATGTTGTATCCAGAAGATGGGATTGGTACTGTACTGAGAAGTTTCAAAAATCAAAGAGTTCCCTTTCTTATGATAGAATAGAGTATAGTTTGAGATCATTTTTAGGCCATGTGGGTTACTCAGAAGGTTATCAAGAATTTCTCAAGATTGCACAGGCACTAACCCAGTCTTGAAGAAGGATGTTACTTATGAACCAGAAAATAAGGCGCATAAAGATTTTGAACAACTGAAGGAAGCCCTTGTGTCTTCACCTATTTTAGGAATCTAGATTGGAGCCAAGCCATATCATTGTGTATACTGATGCCTCAGATGTAAGCACTAGGAAAGTACTCTGAGCCAAAAGGATGAAAATGGGAATGAATCATCAATTTCTTTGGGAGCAGACAAATGAACAGTGCTGAGGTAAATTATAACTGTAACTGGAAAAGAGGCATCTAGCTATCATTTTTGCTGTAAAGAAAGTTTAGAAATTAAACTTGCTAGGGCAAAATTTATAGTTGTTAACAGATATCAGGCTCTAAAATATATTGTTCAATGAAGCCTAAACGCCGTCAGGGAGGATAGTTAATCTGGATAATTTTTCTACAAGAATTTGGAATTTGATATTAAAGATAAGGCCAGGAAAGAAGATTGCAATGCAGATGCAATCTCTCGAAGCCTATGATGGTTTAGCGTTCGTCCTTGTGAAGATGATGATTTCCAGATGCAACCATTTGTATCTCTTGACACAATCCCTAGTGAATACATAGATATTGAATTATCTAATGAATTCAAGTTCCTTGATGTCGCCAATGCAAGAGACTAAGAGGAAGATTACTCAAGCCAGTGGTCCATTATTCTATTCTGCATGGAGTATTAAATTTTCGTAATAGGACCTAATGGACAGTACAAGAGGGCAGTTGGATGTGATCAAAGGAAGGAGTTGATAGAAGAATTCCACAATGGTACAGTGTGGAGAACCACTTCTCTGGACACTTAACAGCACGAAGGATCTTGGACGCAAGGTTACACTGGCCCACTCTTTTTAAAGATTGTTATAATTATGTAACATGTATAATTGTCAAACACATGGTAAACCGTAGACTTCATCCAGCTCCATTATGCCCTATTCTTCCACTGGTCCCTTTTGAAAAGTGGGAATAGACATTGTAGGTCCCACTTCCAAACCCACGCCAAAATACAGTTATATTGTAATTGCCCCACGATTATTTAACCAAGTGGGTTGAAGCTAGGCCATTGAAAACAACTCTATGGATGAAGTGGCAAAGTTCATATATGAAACCATTATCACCAAAGATTTGGGTTGCCATTTAGAAATTGTAACCGATCAAGGAAGCCAACTTTCATTAATGAGGGATAAAAGCCCTAGCAACAAGTTTATATTAAGCACAGGAAGGTAACAACATACAAGCCAAGCACAAATGGAACAGGTGGAACGGATAAATTTTGTGTTGGTCAAATTCTAGCAAAATTATGCAGCCTTGCAGGTACATAAGTGGGGATAAAAAAGGAAAAAAATTCATGCAGCATTGTGGGCGTATAGGGAAACATCAAAGTCAGCAACAAGATACTCCCATTTCAAGTTGGCTTTATGGCATTGATGCCATTCTTTCCTATTGAGTTTGATATTCCCACTGTGAGAGTTATGAAAAAGAATGGATGGATTAAAGTGATTCAATAAAAGAAAGGTTGGTACAGGCTTCATTTGCTAGAAGGAAATGAGGGAAGTAGTGAAGGATACAAGCTATAAGAATAAAATGAAGCCAGAAGGAATACTTGATCCAAAAGATCCGTATGGTCTCCATTTCAAGTGAATGACTTGGTCTAGTATACTGATTCCAGATAACAAAAAAAAAAAAACAGAAAATTTCTTCCAAAGTGGATGGGCCCTATCAAAAATAGCAGTTGTGCTAAAATGTACATAATCGACTGAGCGAATTGGGATGGTACTCCCATTACAAAATGGGTCAACCATCGACAATTAAAGATTTTCAAGCACCAGCTTCAGAATGGTCCATAAAGAGTCTACTCCGAGGATGGAGTAGAAGTGTAGGAAGGGGGAAAATGTCGACATTTAAAATTTTTCCTCCGTAATTTCTATTTTATTAATGTATGTAATTATGAATAGGATGTTTGTTACTAGTTATAATTATTAGTGGCGTCCATAGAAAAATAACGGTGCCGTTAGTACAATGCCGCCAATAATGTAGATGTAGGTAACAGTCAAAGTTACAATAAGAAAGTTGTAAAAAGTAAATATTTGTCGTAAGTGGTCTAGTAACGTTAAAAATGTCAAGTTTTGGGATAAGTAAAGAA
>JAHRHJ020000118.1:0-102213 GCA_019776745.2 Taxus chinensis
TGAGGTATTCTCTTTTATTTTACTTTGGTCCTTATGATATTATACAATGATCTTTGAGGTCGCTGGAAACTTGTAATGAAATACCTGTAAAACCCTCAAAGAGACATCAAATTCTAAAAAAGAAATATGCAGAATAAGGGGTCGAACTATCCTCAGCTGTCACAATGTTGATCTTATTACTGAGCACTATACTACATCTCATACCTAATGTATTTCTGTGTGTGTATAGAATTGTGCCCTATGTGGCTCTTGTGTGTGTCACACTTGATATCGAGCAAATAAGCTAGATGTAAAGAAATGTAATAGATGTGTAAATGGAATAGAATGATCTTCCCTCCTATGAAGCATTTATGCATAATAACTAGACCTTGTGTCCCTTGGATGGTGTTAAATGGATGCAATAGAGCTCTTAGATGCTTGATGGATGCAACCTTAGGTGGTGATACCTATTGCTTAGTGCTTGATCCTTTATAATGATCACATAACTTTATATTTATATGATTCCCTTACTTTAATTTTGTAATTAACCTTGAAAATTATGACTACCAAAAATATAAGATTCTTAAATGGCTAGAAAGGACCTAAAATATGGGATCAAAGTATATTTAGGTCAGGGGCACCTAGATGGGACAAGGGCACTTGGTGATGGCGTTCTGGCTGGGCACTACTATCCAGGATGATAAAAGTTGTGATATAAAAAGGCAGACTAATCAAGTAAGGGTGTAAGACAAAAAGTGGCAACAGAAAGCAAAGAAAGGTGGCCAAAGACATGGGTAAATTAGTAATTTTCTTACTTAGGAATCATATGAACAGTAGTATGTAATCAGTACTAGATAGCTACCCAAAGTGTGTGATTTTATGTCTTCATTTTCTCCCACTTTAATTTGTTGAGTGAAATATTGATATCATAAATTAGATAGAGATTGGTACCTGATAACCATGTAGATCGATGTTGAAAGCATGCCAAGGAACAAAGAAAAGAGTGGAGTGATAAAAATATTGAGCATGGATTCTAAGGAGGAGAAAGTGCAAAAAATGATGATGACAATGACCCTAGGGTGGAAACGCGTGTTTAGATGTCATGATGTACCTGTTGTTAATGTTGATGTTTGTTTATTTTGGTGTTAAATGATGTTTCAATGATTTTAACTACCACTTCCCATATGGATGGACCTACAAAAGAGAAGAATGAACAAGTAGTCAAATACGTATGTATATGTGTACATAATATGTAGTGAAGTATGTAAAATGAAAAATGTGAAAAAGGAACATGTGCACCTAATCCATGATGAGGAAAGAGTGTAGAAAGGATCCTGTAAATGTTGTCGAAGATCGAGTTTTTTGGGTGATCTCATGACAAGTGTTCTTCCCACAAGTTTTTGGGGTGATCTCATGCTAATGATATGGAAAACATGTATGGAGAAAAGTATAGTTTTATCCTCCAACCTTTAACTGCTTCCCACAATGTACAAAAACACTACAAATAGTGTGTAAAATTTAAACAATTTGATCCAATGCAAAAATGTGTAGTGCATGCACAACCAAAATTTTAAGGATTGTGTGTCTTGTAAAAGCCAATGTGTGGTGTTTTGTAGACCATGTTTAACAACCAAAATTCTATGTAAATTCCCCCTGGTCATAGGCATCTAGGAAGGGTCAAGGGAACCCAAATGCTACTGTCCTAGTCTAGGCACTAGTGTCTATGTTGTGCTAAGGACCCAAGTCTAATTATGATCCCTTCATGATAATAAAAAAATTGTTGTATTAGTATTGTGTTGTGTTTTTTGATGACTTTATAACATTGTATGGGGTGACTGATTCACTTGAATGATGGCCCATCTCATTTGGGGTGCATGCAATGTCACTAAAGGAGTATGCGGCCCAAAGGTAGACCAACAATTGTGTTGAAACTATGCCCCACAAGGGGAAGGGAATGTCTTTGGTAGAAACCAAGGTACACTGAAAAAAAGTAGCCATGAAAAAAGTGCTAGTATGAGTAAAGACAAACACGCATGTAGAAAACAAAATGTAAGCTAAGAAGATAATGCATAAGCTAAGACACAAGAATACAATAAACATGCAAGAAGATGATGTAGACCATGAAAATTGGGTTGTAAACATGATACACCACTCAAGATGTCACAAGATAATTGAGGCTGAAAAATCCAAAAGTAGACTGTGTGCACACAAGATAAAGGGAAAATGTTGCAAACAATGACATACAAAGAGCAAGCAATAACAAGCAATGTAACAGACAACCATGGAAGTAGATAGTCCTACATAACAAATGTTGTACATGAAGCACCCGCTAGCATGTTAGGAAGATAAAAATTATGTCAAAATTTTTATAATATGATATATAAAAGTGCTATGAAAAAATGAAACAATAGCACCTGTAATATATGAAAGTGGATGCCCCTAGGAGCCACTGTGGGACTAGTAATAGGTACTACACTAAGAATCCATGTTGCGTGTATGGATTTGTAGAAACTATGATCACAACTAGAAATTAAGTGAATGTGCATGTGTGTATGATAAATATAATGACATACAAGATATTTATCTAGCATGTGTAGTAAAGTGTACATATAAAATCATAAGTAAGAAAGAGTAAATGCAACCATGATATGCAGTATGTTATAGATGAGATGGAATGGAATGCATATTGAATGATAGAATTAGTGTTCCCCATGATTAGATGTGTATGTATTAGATGAGGTTCATTTGTACATTCCCCCTCAATAGTCAAGAATGAACCGTAAACGAGATTTCGTCATTGGGAAATGGTTTGAATTGTGTGTATGAGAAAGATGTGATTGTCAAAGAAAAAATTGTAGAGTGTAAGCGCGTAAGTGAATGAGTGAATGATTGAATATTTGTGATTGTGGTGAGGTCCATTTGAGATGTAGACCATCAATAATCAAGAATGGACCAAAGTACAAAAATTCGTCATCGGGTAGTGACAATACAAGTGTATCAAGTGGTTTGTAAAATATGCTTAGAGAAGCTTAGTCATTAAGTACAAAGCGTTAAGTGCATGAGATGATGTAGACATTTGATAGTAATGTGAGGGGGGAGAAGATATGATGGCCCCCCAAGTATGTAAACAATGAAGGGATAGAAAAAGACACTAAGTGGATCAATGTAAGGAGTAATTTCTTGAACAAAATTGATGGGACGCTAAGGTGGTGGTGTTGTAGGATCCTTGAGCAGTGGAATTCGAAAGAGGTTAACTAGATTTTGGTGGTCTTGTGTAGCAAGAAGTTGCTTATTTACTATACATGACTTTGAGAGGTGGAGGATTTGTATTGATATTTAGAGGAGGTTGATTAATATGAATCGATAATACTATAGATGACTTAGTAAGAGGAGGTGTTGGACTGATTTTTAATGGAGGTTTCTTATGTGGAATTGATAGTGTCATAGATGAATTGAGATGAGATGATGTTAGATTGATTTTGAGAGGGGGCTGCTTGGGTGGTGAATGATTGTTTGTAGAATGAATGTGAGAGGTGATGGCATGATGTTCATCAGACATAGATGAATAAGATTTAAGAACCCATTAGGATGTAACAATTGAAGATGTAGGAGGATGTTGTGCAGTGAATGAGATAAAATCTTGACACTCGAGATGCTTGATTATTCATTGTAAAAAATAACAATCATTGTCATTATGTCCAATAATTTGATGATAATTACAATATGGGTGATTAAATAAAATTATCTCAAATGGGGGAATGTAATAATAGTTAATATAATCTAGGAGGACAAAAACATTGTAAATAAATGCACTAAAGTAATATGCAATGACTAAAATGATTAAAATGATTGAACTAGTAGAAATAAAACCCTAATAATGCAAGAAGAAGGTAAGGAATGAACTCATCTAATTACGGATGACTGTAACTATTGAGCAGATAACATATTGCTCTAAGGTGAAGGAACATAAAGGATGTGTGCATTGGAGAGCACTTGCATGTTGTGCATCTTTTGTAAAGGTGCATGGCTATTATTAGCATGTGACCTATTTTGAGAAGTGCATGGGTGGTGAAGGGAAAGTCCCCACCCCTATATATATGTATTGATTTACACATGTGGTTTTGTGTGTGTGTAAAAAACTATTGGTAGAGTTATGTTGTTGGTTTTGTCACGTGCATGACTCATAGAGATACATCTGTTATGTAAGAAGCTTCGATGTTTTATAGTATTTATTACAATGGTTCATATTGGCTGGATAATGGTGTTGAACATGATTGAATCTGGTTCTTGCATGGTAAATCTTGTTATAGTCATAGTTCATCTTATATATATTCTGTTTAGTTCATCTTATATATATTCTAAGAACTAGATCTGGTTTATGCACTGTGTGTTGTTTACTATTGGTAATGAATATGAATACCTATATGCACCATCATGCTAACATTATGTACAAGCAACTCTAAAGAGGGACCTGGTGCCTTTGCGTGCTTCGGGTGAGTGCTCAGCTCAGGTTGAGTGATGTGTCAACGCACGCCTGGGTTATTCACAGTAAATTCTAGGCTGCATCATTGGTTCCATTACCAGGACCTCTTTTTCAGTTGTTTTCAGGATGTTGTGTGATGAAGACGTACTGGTTGACCTTGGCAAGTGTTGAGGAGTGGATAATAGATCTAGAAGAAGAGTATGCTCAGAGATTCAACACTGGATCTAAGTTTGACGCATGCACATGGGTGGAGCAGAATCTGTATGACTACTTATATGAGAGCTTCTTTGTTATCTTCCCAATAGAGCTATATGAGTGGCTGGTTGCTTACACATCTAAAAGGAATTGGAGGTTTCACACACTTTTCTGGATGTAAGAAGAATTTTAGGCCCTCTATGATGTTGATCTGATTTGGATGCGCTTTGTGGATACTTGGTTCTATGGTGTTCTGAATAGCTATATTTTGGAGTACTCAATTTCCACTTATTCTTTCCAGAGGTAGCTGAGTTTCAGTTTTTACGTTATCCCAGGGGAACCTATCTGTAAGGCATTCCAATGGTGATCAAAATCTTGTTGGTAACCCTAAATTTGGAAGAGAAGCCGATGGCTAGCTAAACCCCACCATGCGCGGGGGAAGGAGTAGGTGTGGTGAAGGATGGTGGACCTAGTGGTAGAGAGGAAAAGAGAAGAAAGGTGGCTTAAGTTCAATGAGGTGCATGTGAGAGGGATTTAGAGAAGCAGTGTGAGATTGCAGAATGGATGGCATTGAGGAGAGAGATGGCTCGTGAAGGATTTGGAGCTCACGTAGAGGACGTGGAGCCAGAGCATCTGGAACTCCCCCATTTGGGAAAGCATGACAGGGAACCCTCATCGGCCTCTTATGAGAGCATGCCAATAGAGACAACTTGGGCCATGGGTGTGCATCTGAATCTACCTGGAAACCTAGCCCTTGCGCTTGGTTTTCCAGTTTCTAGTACAACCAGTAGTCAACAAGCTAGTTTGGGCAGTAGAGTAGCAAGAGGTAGAGTTGACTTATCAAGCAAGTTTAGGAGTGAATCAAATAGCAAGTACATTTATGGCCAGGTAGACATCTTCCTTGTTATTTGGAGGACCAGTTGGAGGAACCTTTTTAGGTGCGTCATCGGCACAGAACACAGGCGCGTAAAAATTTGGACTCACATCGGGGAGTAGCACAACTTTGCAGACTGTAGGAGTTCAGTTTAGCACCACTGTTGGGACACAAGGAAGTGCATCCTCTAGTTCAATTCTTACTACATGTAGAGGATCAGGAGGAATAGGTGGCTCAGGATCTGGTGGATCTGGTGGATCTAGAGGGAGGCAACACAAGAGGTTTTAGATCTGATGGGTATGGTCCTCACCAGCCACAAAATATTTACATGGAGATGTCACTTCATCTCTCGGAGTATAGGGGAATAGAAGATGTTGTTGAGCATGTGCATATGTGTGAGATATTGTGGCATGTGAAAGGAATTACAGCTTCAGAGTGCAAGGCTAGTCAGTTTGCAACTACGTTGCAGGGATGCATGTACATAGTTGGTACAGAAAGTTTGACCCTGATCAGACTTGTGTGGATTATACAACGTTACGAGATGCTTTCATTAAGGAATTTTATATCCCTGAGTTTGAGCAGAAAAGTATAAGCGTGCTCAAGGATATCAAGCAGGGCACTACTGAGAGTGTCTAGGAATATGATGCTCATTTCAAAACACTCTTGTCTAAACTATCATATGATATCCATGCAAGTCAGCATGCACAGTGGTTCATCGGAGGCCTGATTATGCCTTTTAGGAGGGCACTCTCACATAAGACTTATATAGACCCGTGTGAGGCACTTGAAGTAGCTTTGTGTGCTGAGGTAGTTGGGAGCATAGACACTAGAGTGAGCCCATTCTTGGAAGCTCAGATTGCAGCAATGGAAAATAGTTGGAGAAACTATCAGCCAATACAACACATGAGACACGCAGTGGAATTTGGTGCACAGATTGTGAAGTAGAGGGGCATACTAAGGATAGTTTTCCTCACAGATCGGTGTGCTCCTTGTTACTGGAATGTGAGATATGTCATTTAGACCATGATGCAAGCTGTTGTCCATTGTTGCAACACGTGATAAGAAAGAACGTGTCCTGCTACTGTAAAATTTTTTGGTCCATGACTCACAATACTGAAGATTGTAGGTTGATTGATCAGATCCATGATGCCATTGATATTGGTGTATGACAGATGGGAGTTTTGAATAACTCTAAGGATAAAGGTGAGCAACATGATCATGATCACACTCAAGGGGCTATGATCAAAATGAAGGGCATTTGAGGGAGGCCATGGTAGAGGTCGAGGATACCATGGTGGATTCAGAGGCTGAGGCCGTGGTGGTGGATGAGGTGAGTTCCCTCATGGAACATGTTATACGTGTGGATCCCCTGACCATTACAGGTGTGAATGTCCTCAGAACATTACTTGTTCTTTTTGTGGAAAGAATCATAACTATGAAGAGTTCCCAGACTTATATGAACATCTGAGAAAGAAGCACAAACAGGAGAACAAGGGCACAGGGATGGTTAGAATACAACATGTCGTGGAAAACCAATGGATGCCAAAGTTAGCACCGGATCCTGAGGTAGTACCTGTGAAGATTACTACATGTGTTGAGGTTGCGTGTGCCAGAGAAATGTGCAACAGAAGCCTACCATCACTAAGGAGGAGGTTTTACATGCAAAATATCCAGACCCTACACATCAGAAGGAGGTTTATCAGGAAACCATGGAGGTACTCAGAAAATGTAGGGTGAAATACAATGTTTAAAGGAACAGTCATGGAAGTTGGAATAGAATAAGGCAACTGAGACTTTCCAGTCAGATGTTGATGATCTGAAGGAAGTATGCAAGATGTTGCGTCAGGAGAACATTATTCCATTACTAGGGAGTTGGTTGAAAGGAAACACTCTGCACACTGGTATTGAGAATGGATGACAGATTTTGCATGCTAATCTCCCTCCCCATAGCTTGGATTATGACAAGGAGATCACTCTGAATGTTGTTGTGGATGGATGGATTTTGAGCAATATTTTGATTGAAACAGGAGAAGAATTGAATGTGCTTACCTTAGATGCATGGGTTCATATGGGAAGACCTCCATTGCAGCCATCTTCCAATGTGTTGTATATGGAAAATCAGACTAAGGCCATGCCAATTGGAGTATTGAAGGATGCATCCATTACTATACAGGGGGCCAAGTTCACTGGGGACTTTGAGGTCTTAGTGCTTGCAGAAGCAGACAACTTCCCAGCTCTACTTGGGTGCCCTTGGTGCTATGCAAATAATGTTGATCTATGGTTCAATAAGGGATATATCAGTTTTGAGAACAAGGAAGAATGAGTTATTATCCCTTTGACAGATGGGAAATCTGCACCTTATGTTGAGCCCTTAAGTGAAGAAGACCTGAACAAAATTTATGTGTGCACCATTCGAGATCTGGAAGTGCTTGAGCCATCTAAGGAAGGAATTCTCCAGTGGGATGATGCACAGTCCATCAGTGATACTACAAGTATTTCCTATGAAAATTGGGCACATGGCACTTACGAGATGGTTGGGTGCAAGGTAAGAAGTGCAGCTGTGTGTAAGCAGGTCATGTTGTGTTAGGAGGTTAGAAACAACCCTGTACCCTGGTACACTGGTGAAGGAAACCCTGAGGTATTCCTGTGAGCCATGGAAGTACAGTGGAAGGATCAAGTGGACAGAAGGAATATGTTAGTGTATACCCTACGTGGGACAACAATGCACTGGTGGATGGTTCATAGGGATAATCTCATAGAATGGAGAGAAGTGAGAATTTCTCTATCAGCAAGGTTTCTCAGAAGTAATCCACCTACTCAAATATATGAATATCATGGTAATAATCTTGTTCAGCACCATGTTCAGTAGTGTGAGAGACTCTAGAAAGAGGGGCAGGAAGCTTTACCACCTTCGTTGTGGGTGCACAAACTTTATTTCACCTTGCGAGGTTGCACGTGCTTGGTATGTTTATGCGGAGCTGCATAGAGAGACTGGAAATTGGCAAGACTTGACTGCAGGAATGATCCAGACTTTTGACTACTTCTCCACTAAACCTCTGGTGAAAGAGGCATTACAGGTTATGAAGTGATTGACTATGGGAGATAGTGCAAAGGCTGAAGAACTCATTCAGGAGTTATTTGGTGAGTCAGACCTAGAAGCACATTTTGACGAAGTAGATGAGACAGATGCAGAACTGCTTGAGTGTGCTTTCCTAGAGAAGGAGAAAGGAAAGATGGTCTATATGGTGGATGATGAAGAAGTGGAAAATTTGGACATAGATCATTCAGAGGGTACACGTGAGGTCTTAGACAGTGTGGATGAGAAGGCGTGTACCTACCATGAACCTATGAAGAGGAAGAAAGTGAAAATTGGCATGGATGTTGAACCTAAGGAGGCCATAATTGGAGATTATTGGTCTGAATCTGAAGTGGCTAAGATAATTGAGTTGCTACGTGATTTCCAGGACTTGTTTCCTAGGGGCTACCATGAGTTGAAAGGAGTGCATGAATATTTGGGTGAGATGAAAATTAAGTTAAAGGAAGGTGTGCACCTGGTTAGGAAGAGACCTTATAGGATGAACCCTAACCTGCGTGTAAAAGTTAAAGAAGAAATTGACAAGATGTTGGAATCTGGCATTATTGAGCCCATAGAGGAATCAGAGTGGGTTAGCCCTATGGTAATCAACATAAAGAAAGATGGAAGAATCAGGATTTGTGTGGACTACAGGGAGTTGAATGTTGCATGTGTGATTGATCCTTTCCCTACACCATTCACTGAGGAAATATTGGAAGGTGTTGCAGGGCACAAAATTTACTCTTTTACAGATGGATTCTCTGGGTATCATCAAGTAAGAATTGCTAAGGAGGATCAAGAGAAGAAAACTTTCACCACTGAATGGGGAAGTTTTGCATACACAGTGATGCCCTTTGGATTGAAGAATGTGCCTGCAGTATTTTCACGCATTGTGGTTCAAGCATTCCAGGATTTTATTCACAAATTCTTGCAGGTTTACTTGGATGATTGGACCGTGTATGGGCTTATCAAGGATCATTGTGACAATTTGTGGTTAATGTTTGAGAGGTGCAGATAGTTAAGCATCTCTTTAAATATCAAGAAGTGTGTATTTGCTACACCTTTTGGAACTCTGCTAGGGCATATCATCTGCAAGGAGGGTTTGTTAGTAGATCCAGCTAAGGTTGCAGTCATTTTAGGCTTGGAGGAACCCACTAGTCAGAGTGAGGTGTGTGGATTCTTGGGCCACACAGGGTATTACAGAAAATTTATCAAAGGATATGCTAAGATTTTGTGCCCTTGGAGGAGTTATTAAAAGGTAAAGGGAAGTTCTATTGGGGAGAACCGCACACGTGCATTCGAAGCGCTGAAGGAAAGGCTTACTACGGTGCCTATTTTACATTTTCCTTCATGGAATCTACCCTTTCATGTACATGTGGATGCCTCTGGCATGGCCATTGGCATAGTTCTAGCTCAACCTGGAGAAGGTATTGTAGATCATCCTATCTATTTTGCTAGTAGAAAGTTGACTCCTGCAGAACAAAATTATACAACTACGGAGTGTGAAGCTTTGTCAATGATCTACGTGCTGCATAAGTTCAGACAGTACTTGCTAGCAACACCTTTTGTGTTCTATACAGATCACATGGCATTGAAATACTTGGTAAATAAGCCCATTTTACAGGGGTGCATATGCCGATGGGTTCTATTATTCCAAGAGTTTGACTTTACAGTTGTGGTAAAGCCAGGTAAAAGTAATTCTGGCCCAGACCACTTATCAAGGATTCAATCAGGAGAGGACACAGAGTATTGAAGATACAATGTCAGATGCATAGTTATACAGGTTAAACCATGCACCCTCAGAATTAGAGGATATTGTTGTCTTTTTATGCACAGGTATGGCACCAGAAGGAATGAAGGCCTTGGAAAAGAAACAACTTGCAATTCGTGCCACACCTTTCATGTTGATCAGTGGTGACTTATACAAACTAGGCCGAGATGAAGTATTGTGTCGGTGTGTACTGGAGCATGAGCACATGAAAATCATGGAGGAGGCTCATGGTGGTATTGCAGGTGGACACTATGTAGGTGACGCCACTATGTGCAAGATTCTACTAGCTGGTTTATGGTGGGAAACCTTGTACAAGGATTACAAGGAGTATTGTATGACATGTGATCATTGTCAGTGCCTTGGAAAACCTGGGTAGAGAGATGAAATGCCTTTGAGGCCTATTACTAGTGCAAAGCCTTTTGAGAAATGGGCAATAGACTTTGTGGGTCCTATTTCCCCAGCCACGCGCAGAACTGGATCATGCTACATCATCACTTGTACAGATTATCTTACAAGGTGGGTGGAAGCAACACCTACAAAGGATTGTACAATGGCTACAACAACAAGGTTCTTGTGGGAAAATATTCTTACCAGGTATGGATGTCCTTTGAGTTTGACAAGTGATAGGGGCACTCATTTCCTGAATGAGACAATCAGGATATTATTGGATGAATTTATGGTTGCACACCATAAGACAACACCTTATCACCCTCAAGAAAATGGGACTGCTGAGGCTTTCAACAAGATATTGAGCCAGACTTTGACAAAGATTTGTGATGTTGGAAGGAAAGATTGGGATGATAAAGTTTTCTGTTATAATTTAAGCATATAGAACAACCTACAAATGGTTGAATAAGGAAACACCCTTTCATTTGGTGTATGGCACAGAAACAGTTCTTCCCATGGAATTGGTGTTACCTTATTTTTGTATTGCGTGCGTGAGAGGTCTAGCTAATGAGAAAGCATTGGAAGAAAGAATTGACAAGTTGATACAACTGGATGAGAGGTGTGCCATAGCACGATGGAGTCAGAAGCAAGAAAAATCTAGGCAGAAGGCATGACATGATAGGCACATCAAGGACAAGAAGCTTGAGGTTGGGCAGATGGTACTTCTTTATGATTCAAAGTTTTTGTGCCACCCAGGAAAGCTTAAGGTGCATTGGTTGGGACCGTATGTTATCACTCATATACTTGACTCAGGTGCTTTCCAGTTAGAGGTGCTTGATGGAACATGGTTACCTGGTTACTTCAATGGGAGTAGGTTGAAGCCCTACTATAAATAAGCCTTCTTGGTGTTTGTAATAAGGTAGTATTTCCATTTAGATTAGATTTCCCTTACTGTATTTCCTTTAATGTGTTTCCTTCCTCGTCGCTATGCTTTGTCAATTTAGTTCAGTGTTATGTGTAATAAGAACATTTGTGCATGAGAAGCTAATTAAAATCTCAAGTGTTTTTATGCGTAGAGGACTGCACATACCCTTAGTGTGGGGTGGATAAAGAAGGTTAGTCTGGTACAGAAAAGAAATAAACTCATGGGTGTCCATAAAGGGAACATGTTTTGAAAAGTGATGAAAACTTCAAGAGGATTGCTCAAAGTTAAAGACCACACGCAAGAAGGTGAGCACTCAATATAACTCAAGGAGGCTGCAGCATTTGAGACTATGTATGTTTTGGTCACATTGATAAATACTTGGGCGTAAGGAAGCACGGGTAGGGGAGATCTGTGATAAATAAGTAGTGGCGTGCCAGAAAGTTATGACTGAGGTGCCAAAAGTTTGAGGCGAGAGATTGGGGCGCATGGGACAAATGAGAAGATCAGTGGTCAAGGAGGAATTAATACCATGTATGGTGGTAGGTGGAGAAATTAATGAAGGGATTTTTGAAACTTGGTTTAAATTTGGATTTGCAATGTCATTTGTTACCTTGTGAGTTTGAAGAAAATTGAGAAGTGTGAAGAAGAGCTGGAGATGATGAGCACTCTCTGTAGAGTGAGTAAACCTGTCACATTTGAAGCACGTTGTTGAGCATCTAGGTATGGAAGAGTAGGATTCAAGTGGTGGTGCATGTGTGCATGATGGGAGGGGTGACTTAGGTTTCATTTTCACTATGACAGCTAGGGTTTTCATTTCACACTCATAGGATCGAAAGGAACAATGGCACCATGGAGGGCTCCAGTTGTAGAGAAGGAGGTTGATGACCCAACAAGAGGAGTGGTTGGTTGAGATGTTATATCAGAAGAGTTATTGAAGAAGTTTTGAAAAAAAAAAGGATTATGAGGGAGTGTAGGGTTACACAGTGTAGGTTTTCAGAGATCAACCACAACTGAGAAATTCCTGAAGGATGTCACAACAGAAGTTTACAGGAGGAAAAATTGGTGGTTGGTGGATGATATTAGGTTTTTGGATGACTCTGTGAAGAAATTACTTGAAAATGTGGGGGTCATGAAAATATGGAGTTTCCCTATTTTGGGAAGCCTGAGAAAGTTGTATCAGTGGCTCATGTCATGTGTCCATGAAGACTTTTTCTACTTTGTGGGGAAGGAGAATGAGGATCACTACCAAGTTAATTGGGAAGGTGATAGGGTTGTGTGACTCGGGCTCAGAGATCACTGGAGACCTATCATATGATGAGGGAATTGATGCCACACCAACCCTACATCAGTATAAGAAGGGGGGTTGAGCCTTCAAAGTCACCAATATTATAGACATGGCCACCAAAGTTGCAACATGCTTGACAGGGAGCAAGTTGGGTGCCACTGAGTGATGGAATGAGGTGAATATGTGTTGGTTACATATAGCACAAAATGGTCAACAAGACATACTACAACATTTTGGGTACATCACAGAAAGCTTGGTGAATGAGGCATGCATCCAAGAAGATAAAGGTGAGAAGATTACTTTGGGGCAATTTATTATTGATTGTATTTAGTGAAATTGGAGTACCCGATGGACCTAGGGAGAACATCTGGGAGTTTCCATTGGAGAATAATTCCCCAGCAAAGAAATATGCCAAGTACACTCTTATGGGGGACTACTTCCAATACATATAAGGAGCACCTAGACAAGTGGTTCAGGAGACTGCGCACAAGGCATTTGAGGGAGAATGGTGCATTCCACGTGAATTTCCCAAGGTGTTGGATGGAGAAGCTGAATTTTGGTTTACCAACATTTCAGCTTGGGGTGCTTCCATATGAAGATGGAGAGAAGAATCCCTGGTGTAAGTTTCCCTTTGCATTACCGCAAGATACTTTAAAGATTTGTAAACAGATTCCATGATGCGCCAACTCTAGTTTGATGCAGACAAGGTAGATGCAGATATTCACATTCTGCACAAGACATATGTATGGCTAGGGAAATAGGTCTATGTGGAAACCATGGAATCAAGCAATGTGGACATCACGCCGGAGAGTTTGGTCATGGGAAAAGATTGAACCACACGTATATGTATATATATATCTAAGGCCAAGGTTCAAGGATGGCAAGGTGGTGAAGGGCACAGATATGGCACTTCCAGGACCTCCAAAGAAGGGGCAGACAGTAGGGACTTCAAGGCATGTTGCATCTGCACCCCCTACTCAAGAGGATCTAGTGCCTACAGGACTAGAAAATGTCCTAGAGTAGGAAGAACCAGAAGACAATGTCAGACTTGTGCATACCAGGAGAGTTCTATGAAAAGGCACACATCCAAGAGACACTGGCATAGGGACTTCACAGCCAGTAAGGAGATCACCATGTGTGACTCCTGTGAAGGATGAGGGGGAAGAAAGGAGAAAGCATAGGAAATATGTTCCTGTTAAAGATAGTGAGGAGGATCCCCACAGCCAAGCACCAGAAGAAGAGGAAACTCCAAGTATATGGGGGCATAGAGCAGAGGCCACCCCCAGTGTGGAAATGTAGGAAGATGAAGATATTGGTGAGCAGAGTAGTCTATGAGACTATAGACCCAAGCATAAGTATTCATGAACAACACTCTGGTGAAGGAGAGAGCAGCAGCCGGTGGAGACACAAAAGTCATAGTATGCCCCCAAGAGAAGGAAGGAGAGGATGAAGGGAAGTGAATCAGGAATTTGGAGGCACTATACAACAGGATGCAGGTGTGGAAATACCTGCAAGATGAGGGTGCATCTGCTCATGAGGATGTTAGTGAGCATGCAAGTGGGCATGATGAGAAAGAAGTAGTAGGTACTCAGAACTTGGGTTATATGGATGGCCCTTCAAAAATTATTCGGGCCCACTTGCAGAGTAATCTTCCAAACAAGCAAGTTATATGGATGGGATTGGATGGACTAGAAATGGCCAACATGCGCACTCAAAACAACTATCCTGGAGTATGCAGACTCACATGGATGAGCCTGATTTTGATGTCTGTGAGGAGGCATGTAGTTCAAAGAAGATGAGGAAGGTGCCTTACACATGTCATATGACTATTAAGCCAACACAATTTTCAGATGAATAGGTGGGTAATGCATTGGTCAAAGTGTCAACAGAAGTAGTGTGCTGAAATATTGATAAGGTGGAAAAAATATGGGCACTATTAGATGATAAGAAGGATAAAGACACAGAGATCAAGCACCTCACTCAGGAGCGAGATAATGCAGTAGCTGAGGCCCAAAATGTTAAAAAGATGGTGGAGTAGATCACAGATGAGATTTTACAGAAGAGGCCTGATTTTCAGGAGAAGGTGCCTCGAGACTTCAAGTCTGAGTTACACTATCTATGCACAACAGTTCACCTACTTCTGGAGGAAGGACCAAGTGTGCCTCGCTAAGAAAAAGGATGTTGTGGAAGAAGCATCAAGGGTCAAGGCTTCAATTGCAAGAAAGATATCTAGCTATGAGGTAATTTTACAAGCCTAAAAGATGAAATGAAGAAGGCATATGCAATATTGGCCATGTGTACAATGCCTAATAACTTAATACAGGAAAGGAAAAAGTAGAGGAGAATGAAGTTCTGCAGGAAGAAAAGGATGAAACACTCAGACACACAGAATGAGTTACCTTGGTAGAAACAAAGTGTGACACACTGGATTCTGTGAGGAAACAACATATGGATTGGATCAAGGGCATCGGGAAGCTCATTTCCATGAAGGTGGATGTCATGGAAGGGATGGTCTCAGGTATGGCCAACATCCTTAGAATTTTGAAAAGTGAAGGTGGAAACATGACTATGGATGAGTTAGATGACATCGTTGTGGACATCCCTGAAAAGACCAATGCAGTGCTTAAGGACTGGTATGAGTTTGAGGGAGAAATACAAAGTGAATATCCAGAATTCATTCTACCAGAAGATGAAAAGGGTACACAATAAAATGGCTCACCATATTCTTTATTCCTTATTCTTTCATTCATTTATCCTATATTCTTTGGAGCGACAAGGTGATTACCCATTTCTGGGATGACAATGTACTCTAGTGTGGGGTAATGTTGAGCGGACAAAAATGGCCTAAGTATGGGGCACACAAATGTAGGGCACTGGAAGAGCATTTGAGTGCTATGATATAAGGTTGAAGCACCCAGGATCAGGACTTAGCCATTTTTTGGATAAGGGCTATTTTTGGAGTTAGCGTGCTGAGCACACAAAGACATGAAGACTTGTGGTCCACGCAATGGTATTTTGGGAACAAGTGACAGCTGAGCACCATGCATAGTTTAGGCTAATAATAGGATTTCTACTCAGAGTTAACTATAGGAAGTCTATTGTTAGAGCACTTGCATGTTGTGCATCCTATTGTAAAGGCACATGGCTATTATTAGCATGTGACCTATTTTGAGAAGTGCATGGGTGGTGAAGGGAAAGTCCCCACCCCTATATATATGTATTGATTTGCATGGTTAGTGTGTGTGAAAAACTATGGTAGAGTTATGTTGTTGGTTTTGTCACGTGTATGACTCGTGGAGATACTTATGTAATGTAAGAAGCGTTTGTGTTTTACAATACTTAATACAATGGTTCATATTGGCTGGATAATGGTGTTGAACATGACTGAATCTGGTTCTTGCATGGTAAATCTTGTTATAGTCATTGTTTAGTTCATCTTATATATATTCTAAGAACTAGATCTGGTTTATGCATTGTGTGTTGTTTACTATTGGTAATGAATCTGGATAGCTATATGCACCATCATGTTAACATTCTGTACAAGCAACTCTAAAGAGGGACCTGGTGCCTTTGCCATTAACTGACCCCACTCTATCATCCAATTTGTCATCAATGTGGTTTTGCATCAATAAAAAGACCTATAGGACCACTTGTCAACATCCTTTTTCACATCTTATGGATCCCAAACATGTTATACAACTGCAAATTCCAAAGGTCCATCCTAATCCCCCTACACACATGTCATATTTGAGGCTTAAGCCTCATTTATTGATAGGGTCCGCCCATCACCCTCTTGTTAATATCATAGAGAAACTCTTACTTTTACATGACCATTCTAAAATACAAAAACATTAAAATACTTCAAAAGGTACGAAAACATTCAATTGTTTTCACAATACTAAATTAGGACCTACACATGACTTGATTTTCTATATTTTCACTTTGAATATGTTGTTTTTCATAAAATTTGAAGCATATCATATTTTATATATACTTTTTTACACTTTTATTTCACTATTAATTTGATTTAATTTGAATTAAATCGAATTGCAGAGTAACTGATATAATAAAGGATATATAAATGTTGTAATAAAGAGATAGAATAAATGTTGTAATAAAGAGATGAAACAAGAAAACTACGATTTAAAGTATGAAACCCTAAACAAGGAAATGAGACAAGAGAACTTAGTTGATTTATGCGTAATATGGAAGTGATCTGAGTAGGGAAAAGTGATGAACAAAATGCAAACAACATCGTAATTAATAACTATAAATCCTGCAATTCATGAACAATGACAGACAGAGGTGCTCGTGGTAGGATAGGTGCGCATGGGCGTTGGTGACTATATGTGGGCACCTGCGACTATGAAAAATATTTGGATCTAGTTTTTTATGTCGTAAATGTGTCACAATTGTTCCCTGTTAATCGCCTAATGTTCACACTATGATCACCGAAGATACTTGTAACCTACAAAAGAGATGTTCACCTGCACAAGCCCACAAACCGCATCATACCTAAAAAGGAAAATTTTGAATGGGGAGTCCAACTAACCCCAACAGTCACCCTGAGAGTGAACTTACAACTGAGTTTTACACTACTGCACTATGTCATAGACTCCATGTAATTCATGTGAGTGTGTGTAGAAATTGTGCCCTAAGATGCCCTTGTGTAAGTTATACTTGATAGTGGGTTGTAGTTAGAATGTATCAATGTAGTAGAATGTGTGGATGAAATAGAATGAACTTCCCCTTCATATGTTGTGTATGCAGAGTATGCAGTCCCTTTTCCTTTGAGTAGATGTTAGATGGATTCTTTAGAGTGCTTTAGGTGCCTTTTGAATGTAAGATTAGGTGGTAATAGTAATGTTTAGTGTTTGGTCCTTTATTTTGAACACATAACTATGTCTTTATATGATTCTCTTGTTTGAATTTCATAATTGACAACTAGAAGGCCAACCCACAAGTGAAAAAGATGCCCAAAAGATAAAAGAGACCAAGAGGGGATAGGAGCGCTTGGGCACTGGTTTCTGAAGCCATGAAAGATAAACAAGCAAAGTTATGATTGGGTTGTAGGGTGTGTAAGACCAAATAAAAAACAAGAGATAAAGAAAAGAGGTTAGAGATAGTTTTCCATCGCTAGTTTTCTTTCTTAGGAATAATGTAAATGCTAGTATGCTTTTAAAAACTAGAAATGTACCTAAGTGTGTATTTTGTGTCTACATTTTCCCCCAATTTATGTTGTTCATTGAATACTCGATAGCATAAAGTAGATAAAAAAATGCGTACCTTATGATCCTATAGAGCATGAAGAAAAATATACGTCGAGCGGACAAGTGAAGCGTGGAGACTAGGAAAGGAAAGTGAACCTAGGGGTGAAACATATTATTATTGTTCTTATATTTGTTGTTGTGGGTTGCTTCTTGTTGTCTATTAAGGATGAAACTATAAAACAAGAGCGAAAGAGCAGTCAAAGTTATTTATATGATATATCAGAGAAAAATGTGTATAAGTATGTAAAAGTAATAATAAAGGAAAGTGTGCACCTGATGCAAAAGTGTGTAAAAGGATAGAAAATGTCATGAAAATGCTGTGAAGATTGAATTTTTGGGCAATCTCATGTCAATAGCAAGTTTTTTAGGCAATTATTGGTGTATATGACTAGACTTGTCATCATTCAATGTATTTTCCACCTAGTTGGTTAGTCATATCACTTAGTGAGGATAAGTCATAGTTGAATAGGTCATAAGGTTGTGTGCATGTGTCATCCACAGAATTTACACAAAAATTCTATATGTACCCTTTTATTCTGATTTATGAACATGTTAGACAATCTGATGTCTTTTTTGTACTTGGTTTTCCTTGTGATTAATGTTCTTTCTAATTACAAAGCATTCTCATCTCCATTAGAAGTGTAACTCGTCTTCAATGTGCACGAGGTTCCAACATTTCTCCTCACGGAAAAATTTGATATGGTGTCAGGGCAGATGTTCGGTATATGTAATTTTGCTTGAAATTGGTTGTTGATTACTTAATTTTTGGATTTATCGCTTTTCGTGCAAGTTATTTTCGATTGCTATTTGGAATCTTGTAACAAGTTTGAAAAATCTAGTTTTTTGGAAGTTTGTGCAGTTTTTTGGTGTTGCATATGTAGGTTTAAGGGGTTTTGCAGCCATATTTAGCTAGTTACAGCCAAATTTGGAGGGATCACTAAACTTAGAGGTAAGGTCTTCTTTTTTTAATCAGTTTAATGAAAAACAATTAATTTTTTTTTTGAAAATTCTATTTTTTATTAGTTTGTTTTCAAAATAAAAGTGAATTTAAACAAAAATATATATTTTTAGTCTTGCCTTGGTCTCGGGCGGCTTTGCATGTTGAGTTGTGGGGTTGCCTTGCTTTGGTTCACTTTAGAACCAAGCTCTCTTTAAAAAAAACTGAATCTATTTGCTTTGCTTATGTTTCTGACGAGATATTAATCTCTTTGCATAATAAAATAGGGTTATTTTTTACATAATCGAGGTCCTGTGGTCATTGGCTTGCATTTCTACTTAGTTATTTCCTATTACATTGCTTTGACATGGTTCTTGTTCTTCCCTTTCCATGCTTTGTTCTGCCCTAGACATTTTTGATCAGCCTTTTTCATGTTTTTTTTACGTAAGCTGAGTAGCCTACATTAAAAAAAATTGGTTTGTGGTCTCCCTAAGCCAAGATTTGTGTTTATGTTGGCCTTTGTTGCATTTAAGTTTGTAAATCATTGCCTACATGTGGATCTATGTTCATTTGGTTGATTTTTTGAGACTTTCCTTTTTTTTTTAGCTACGTGTGCTTTGTTCTGGTTTGCACTTGCATGTGGTTTCTTTGTGCTAAAACCTACCTAACTGGTTGTCCCCTCCTACTCGTGGCTTTTTCTTCTCTTTGTTGAGTTTGAACCAGTCCCGAACCATCTTTACTCAAGACCCGTTCTTCTCCATGTGACTCGTACCTCCTCTGCATACTTCCTCATCTATTCATCCTCCAGCCCACAAAACAAAAAAATTTGACGGAATAAAATAACATGTCACAATAATTTTATTTGATAGTCTAAAAAATTATATGGATGTCATTTGACTTTCAAAATATAATATACACGTCAAATTTTTTTGATTGAAAAGCATAACCATATATTAAAGATGACATAAGAAGTACAATGCTAATTATACAAAATCAGGTGGAAAAGATCACACCCCATAAGCAGGATCAAAGTAGCCATAAAGAGGCTATGAGTAGCAAAGTGTCATATCGACAATAGCATTTATCAATCAAAAAAGTTTTAAAAAAAGGTGCAGAGAACCAGAGAAAACTCCAAACATGGAGCTAGGCAGCAGCAACAAACATGGAAGATGGTGGCGGTGGCGGTGGGCTCTTTGGACGGTCACCACCCCAACCACCAAGAGTAGTGTCGGGGGTGTCATCAAGTTGCTCCCAGCCATCTACCTGTTGCTGCTCCTCCTCGTTTCCCCATCAGGAGGGAAAGATATCCAAAGAGAGCCATGCAGAAACTTTGATTGGTCGGGCAGCCTGCCACCCTAGAAACCACCACTACCAGAGCCCAGCTGACCAAACACCCCGATAGCAGGTGGAGGCCAAGACAGAGGTAGAGAAGGGACCCGCGTATGAGGAGAGGCATTATGCCACCCACGAGATAGACCATGATTGAATTTGCACCGCCCATGGGAAAGTGAGCGGGTGACCTTGTGAGCGGGAGCGGCGGCAAGGGGAATCTGGCGGAACGCAACTAAATGCACAAGGGGCACTCCCCCAATGGTCCAGAAGAGTTTTCAAGTGCTAAACTTCAATGCAGAATTTCTCCACCTGCACCTGGATCTGAAGCGAAACATTGGAGATGATAGCAAGCTTGTTAGAAATAGAAAAAATTCTATGCACTGTCTCCTTATTAAAAATAACAACATTTCTAGATTTCCAAATGTGATATAAAATAACCGCTCTGAAAGAATGCCAAATGTTGTAAAATTTTGCAGGAATAAAGTCCGGATCCCCCAGAAGAACTATTTTCCATGTAAAGAAGGTGGGCAAAAAAGGTTGAAAAATGGTATGAATCAAGTGCTAGGCAGACTGAGCATGAGGGAAGAACCAAAAGAGATGAAGAAGAGTCTTAATGTGGTTGTAGAAAGGGCATCATAGTGGGGGAGCTCCCAGAAGAACAATGTGCTTCCCCACTGGAAGCCCTTGATGAAGAATGCTCCAAAGAAAGTGTGCAACTTTGGGCTCTATAGGAATGGCCCAAATAACAGTGAAGCACTGCTTCCACCCAAAATGAGTGGAATGCAGGCTCCAACGATCATTTAAATTATTGAGAGGAAGCTGCTTTTAGATGAGAAGCTTGTAGCCCACCCAAGGTTTATAATTTTTGAAGGGGGTGACAGAGGGCCAATTCCAATCAAACCACCATGGGTGCTACGTAGTGACACCAATTTTATGCAAAAAATCGTCAGGGATGAGATCTTGAATGATAGAAATGGCTTGTTTGTCATTGTCATTTAGAGCAAAATTAGCTTTTAGGCTATCTCATGGAAGCCAATCCCTGGTGATAGAACATAAAAGGTCCTGAATATACTGAATCCCTTTTTTGAAAAAACACAAACCCTTGAGTTGCAAGGAAAGAGGAAGGGGTTTGTCATGAAATTGAAACACTAGATTCCACCACAAACTAAGAGAGTTAAGAGAGAGCCCGTTATGGAAACCATCACCCTACTAGAGCAAATGGGGTTTGAGAAGTTACCAAGCTTTCCATATGCTTTTTGCGACAAAAGAGCCACCTACTTTAACAGTAACAGGGCATAGGAGTAAGGAGTAGTAGTTCAAACCCTACCATGCCTTTCGATTAAGTGGAGACCCTTGAGATATAAAATTTCTGAGAAGAATTTTCTAAGATTCCTCACCTTCAAGGCTGTGAATAATCCATTTGGTAGTAAGAGAAAACCCTTGCATATGAATGTTGATTAGGCCAAGACCACCAATGTCCTTGGACGTATAGTAGATGTCCCAAGTAACTCTGTGAAAACCATGGTTCCCTTCCAGAGTTGTCCTATAGGAAATCACACAGAATTTTCTCCAGTCTGTGGTAAGCAGGCTTTAGAAGGTGCCCAACATGAGGAGTAATAGACATGAGTGGTAGCCAGAACCTTGGAACAGACTTGGGAATTTTCCAACAAGAGACAGATGCTTGGTAATCCAAAAAGAGATTTTTTGCTCAACTCACTGAATCACATAGTTCCAAAGGTCAGCAGGGGATGCCATAAAGGAAAAAGGAATGCCTAAAAATTTGAATTGAACACTAGGTTCAATCCAAAGCCATTGAAATCCCTCTAGCCAAGGAGGTTTGGGACCCATCGCCTATCTGTAACATTGGGTTTTCTTCCATTGGATAGCAGAACCAAAAGCAAGACAAAAAAATATCAAGACATTTCATGGCATTAGTGACAGAGGCCTCTGTTTCATCCAGAGTGAGAAAAGAGTCATCTGCAAAATGACCATTAATCAACTACTTAGGAGAGGAAGGTAGTTGAATACCTTTAACCAAACCAACATTAGCAGCATTAGCGAGCAAGTAGCTTAGACCTTCAACAACAATGACATAAAGAGAAGGAGCAAGAGGGCAACCTTGTCGAATGGAACGATGAAGAGAGAATCTCTCAGACTATTGACCATTGATAGTAATATAAGCACCAACATTTTGAAAGAGAATATTAACATAGTGGATGAATCTGAGTCCAAAATCGATAGCCTGTAGTATGGCCAGAATGAAAGGCCACTCAACTTTGTCATATGCTTTTTCAAAATCAATTTTAACAAAAAAATTCGGTTGAGAAGTCTGGCGGGCACATTCCATGCCCTCCCTAAACTACAATAATGTTGTCTAAAATATATCTATTTTTTATCAATCCAGTTTTCTTGCTCCTGATGATCGAGGGGTGGTAAATTAGTGAGCATGATAGCAAGATATTTGGTAATAATTTTTTACGAGACATTAAGTAGATTTATTGACCGCCAATTGGTGATAAGCTCGGGATCTCCAGATTTGGGAATGAATTTTATGTTGCCTTGGTTAATCAAATCACCCAAGCTGTTGGAGGACATAGCTTCCAGATAGACCTAATGAAGATTCCGAACCAAAAGTCATCTAAAAATATTGGTAATACTCACAGGGAAAACCACCAACACTCATGGGCTTTATCAAATGCCATCTGCAGAATAGCTTCCTTCAAATCATCAAGAGTGAGAGGTATATCACAAGTAATGCACTCACTTTCAGAGAGCTTGTAGGGAATAACTTCAATGCATTGGAGGAGAGTAGCATCTCAAGCTGGAATAGTAGGTTGAGCAGCAAAAACAACATGATAGTGATGTAAAAAATCTTGCAAAATGTCAGGTAAGAGAGTAAGCCTTTAATTACCTTCCTTGATTGCTTTTATTTTGGTGAGAGTTTGATTATATTTAAGGGAAACAAAAAACTCCTTAGTAAATCTATCACCAATGCGAAGCCAGTGCAGACGGGCTCGAACTTGGGCTCCTCTAGCCTTATAGTGCTCCTCAATTTGAATCTTATGTTTCCAACGAGCAGCTTACACTTGCAGGTGGGTGTTGAAAGGAGACAGATTAATCTCTTGAATAGCCCTCAAATATTCAATATGAGAGGCTTCATGAGCATTCTTGTGAAAAAGAGTAGCCTGTTTCCCATAGAGCTAAAGGAAAGAAGTGGTACGAGTGATGGCATGAGACCACCAATCAATCCAACCAATCCCATCAAAAGGTCTTGAGTTAAGATTTCAAACACATTTTATATAATCCAAAGTTTTGGGATGAGAAAGGTGGGACGCATTTAAATAGAACCGGGTGGACTTGGGCGTAGGACATTGAAAGTTCCATTGAATCCCAAAGAAGATAGGCTTATGGTCAGAAACCAAAGCAGTGCCCACCACCGAGATTGGGAGGCTGTATGAAGAGTCAAAGGAAAACCATTGTTGCTCTGAAAGCAGAGCTCTGTCAAGATACTTATAAACTCCGTCATCGCCAAATCTAAAATTAGACCAAGTGAACCAAGGAGTGGCAACATTAGAGTGCTTGCGGTGGTTGGGATCAAACATACAAAGCTTATTACGCAAGTAAAACCGGGCTTCACATTCACCAGCACACCAACACATTGGAAGTTGTCCCAACTTGTCTTCGAGGGATTTAACCATGTTGAAATCACCACAAAAAAACCAGGTAGCAGAGGGCAGATGATCAGCTAACCACCACAAAAAAGAATAACTCTCAAAGGCATCGTTGGAAGCATAGATATTGGCCAACCCAAGAATGTGGCCATCAAAATAAAAAAGGGTCCACACCACCCGATGAGGGGGGTCAAAACCCCATGATATGATATTGGAGGTGAGGTCAGGGCTTAAAAGAGTGACAACACCACCTCGACCATTATCTTGAGCTGACATCTGGCAAAGAGAACCAGGCCAGATGGTATGCATAGCAGCAAAAAGATGAAAGTAAGAGATTTTGACTTCCTGCAAACATAACACCTGAAACTTTGTAAAATGCTTACAATTATCTCTGACAAGATATCTACGAGTCAGATCAGTAAGCCCCCTGACATTCCATGAGTAAACTAACATGGTGAAATATCAAGGTGCATGTTTTCCTCCTCGAAGCTGGCTAATGCTCCAAAGCGGTTAGAGAAAGTGACTTTCCATGCATTCCCATGAATAAAATCACCGAGATCGAACTGTTGACAGGTTCTCTGTGAGAAATCCTCCTCAGAAGGAGGGGAAGGACTTCAGGAACAGTGTAAAGCATCCTTTCTATTTGTCTGAGCAGCCGAACCCCCGGCAGTGTTATCCAGAAAGCTTGTAGTCTTAGGAAATGAGGGGTGTGAAAGAGAAAAAGTTTAGGGGTGAGAGCTAATGATAATTGCAACTTGCAGAGTTCAAGAGATGGCGGGCATGAGCTTGGGAAGGGTCACAACAAATGGCTTCAAATGAGCAGAAGCAGAAGTAACCACCTATTTGTAAGTAGCTTGTTGGGGCTTATTTCAGGCTGAGGCCGAAGGTTTTCTACCAGTGATAGTACTCCATCCATCAGAGGAGGGAATGCTGGATTTAGGGTCCATCGGGGTTTTCTCCAAAACCGGCGGTGGGCTTGGAGTCATGAGAGGATAGTCCTTGATAATATGGTCAGCAGATTGGCACCAAAAACAAGTGTTGGGAAGATTGATGTACAGAAATTTCTACACAAAGCGTGTGTCTCCAACCTGGATATCGAGGGTATCTTTGAGGTCTTTTGAAAGATCAATTTTAACACAAACCCGTTTCTGGGGTCGAGCTGAGTAGAACTTATGTTGCTCATGGCAGATGAGGCGACCCAAGGGTTTGATAAGTTGATCAATGAATCCCCATAGAGGCAAAGGAAGGCCTAGAAATTTGACCCAAACAAGAATTTTGAGTTTGGCTTGCTCAGAGACTTGAAAATCTTGGGTCAAGTGGGAGAAACCACAAGAGTATTATGAATAAACCAAGGACCATGGTTGAAAACAACTTTGCAATGCTCAGCATTAGCAAAGCGAAACAGAAAAAAGTACTTGGTCATGTTCTGAACTCCCTCAACTTTGATACCACGGGGTTTCCAATGGTTATGAATCCATTGACGGAGGATGCCTTCTAGGGGAACTCAGCCCACAAAGATAATTCAACACCGAGAAAAAGATTCAAACTAGTTGCTATGCTTCATTTACAAATGCAGGTAGCCTTAAAGCACAATATCAGTGGATGTAATCTAGAATATCAAAATCCTTACCTTGTTAACATATCTTCGGAACAAATTTCCATCGACTCTGATTCGATGCCATTGTTGTCCAAAGATCCTGCGATAAGACCAACAGTCAATTATAATGCATGGCTAACGAGGAGGTGGTCATTATATAAGTCACCCATGAGGTGCGGGGAGGTGATCAATGACAAAATTCAATGTAGCCTATCCACCAATACTGGATGGGAGAAGACTTGGCGGTGTACACCGCTAAATGGATTCTTCAATACAGCTTTAAGCCGATGGCATTCACTTCGCAAAAATCCTACAAGATTCCTAAAAACCTCCTCTCCGGATGTCACAAATTATTGGGGTTGTTATACCTCTGTTAAAATTTTAATTGTAATTTCCTCAAGTTTATCAATCTTATCTTGAAAATATGTTGACATAATACCACCTCTTTTGTAACTCATCTGCATGCATGTACCTGATTCTATCTATTTGTACATACAAGCTTATCTTTTGAGATTACAGACTGAAAAAGTAGTCTATAAAGTGTTACATGGATGAAATCATTTCATTTGACTTTTGGAACCGAGGACATTTCATTGATTTCCCATTTCTTTATGTTGTTCACTCCTTGTCCTTACTACCAGATGATAATAGTTCTAATTCCTAATCACATAGCACCCTAGGTTCTCTGGGTACCCAACAATATGACATCTGTGGACATTACCCGGTGGGACTTATGACAAGTATTTAATTCCCACTTTTTTAAAACATTACCATTCTTGTACTATGACTATTACCGTACTCCAAATTACATGTCATCACCCGTACTTACGAAACCGTTAATCTCCATGAAATTAGAAAATAAAAAAAACGTGAATTAGTAGATAACAAGATGCATATCAATCATAATGACCATACCGCTTACTGAGATAGAAATTATCGGATGAAATTGTTTAGTGTCAAAAGTATTTTCCAATAATTACATTCCTCTTACAACAAGAAAGGGGTGTTACCAATTCAGCTATGAGGATCCAAGCATTCTTTCATGATGGATAAATTCATTTTCAATATGGTGACCTTTGATGTGAGTTTCCCAATTTTTAGATGCATAGAAAACGGAGATGTTGAACGATTCCTACACGATGATACACCAGTGGAGCACGTTATAGGAGAAGATATTGTTTCAGTAGGAAAACTATGATCTATGTAATGATCTTGTAAGTGAGATAATTTTAGGCCCAACTTAATTCCGGACTTTTTTTATGCATTGGTAAAAGAAGTGTAAAATTTTTCCAGGGTCCCTACCTGGGCTTACCAGACGTGAATATTACATTACCTAGATAAAACCCTATTTTACTTGAGGAACAAAAGGAGACATGATGGGTTCTAGAATACATTTGCAGCATGTGTAAAACTAAATTTCAATCATGCAAAACAAGAGGATTGTCACTGCAAGAAACATTCCAGGTGCGACCGAAAGCACCATAGAGAAACCATTCCACTAAAATCAAGACTGTACATAGAAGCATGATCTTGGAGCTCCTTTGAGATATCACCACCCATTCCCTAGACCTCCAAGGAACACTCCATTTGATATCAGATAATTCCAAGGATTTTCTGGGGGCTATGGAAAAGATGACCGTCCATTAAAGCATGTAATCTACCCTGAGTACCACGGTCTTCTAACTGCTACCCGCAGGGTAAAAAGTCATGTGTTGTAGTCATACCAACAAGAATTTGCCTTAGACTCATGAAGAGGATGGGAGCTGTAAGATAAGATATTGTGGCATGAGAATGTCATGATCAAACCTCACGGCTAATTGAATCACATCTCAAGTTGGGCTTGAATGGTGTCCTTTCTATATGAATTGCTTTATTACAAAAGTGATGTAGTGCCCATCACGGTGGAGACCCCAACGTTCCAATTTATTGAAACAAGCTTAGATTTCAGGACCATTGCATGTGATGCAAGCACATACTCACGAAGCTAATACTAGTTCCAGAATAATAGGGGGTAGCCGAAAAATCAATGGAATCAGTTGCTAGCAGATTCAAGGCTTACAATACCGAGGCTTTGATTGACAAGGACAGTTGGACCTAAGGGAGCTGAGTGTGATAAATATGGTTTCCTGAAACCTAGGCCGCAACTGCTACACCCAAAGGACTCTCTCCTTCCTAATGTCATTCCTTTGACTCCAAAAACTTCGACCTCCTCACTAGTCTAATACCCGTTCAACCTAAATCTCATGTACGTTGGGCAAATAGCAAAGATGCTTTTGAACGTTTCCCAAATCCAATGGTAAATTGCGAGTCCTTAGCGATTCCTATAAACAGGATGGCCACCAAAAACCTAGTGGAAAACAAGTCGCGGGTTTCATTTGTATACTAGGACCACGTGAACCTGCATGATACATAGGCCCAGCCGTGTATAGCTCCTGTCAAATATTTTTCATATGTTGTCTTGTTTGGCGGTGTCGAACTCTTCAAACAAGAGGGCTTGGACCATGTGTCTCTTATGGACACCCTCTCACCCACTTTTGAAGGTGTGCAGGCAGTTCATCTTCCCATGTTTTACCGAAGGGACAATTTATCTAATGTCTCTTTGAAATACATCATTAAAAAGGATCAGAGTACACTTGGCTCAAATCTCTTGGGAAACAACAATAATTTAGCCGCTCAAGTCAGTATCCATCTGTTGCGTAGCAAAACTATGATTATATGAAATGACCATGATCAATGAGCCAGATTTTATCGTTGTTCAACAATCAAGGAGAGTTATTAAAAGACAAGAGCTCACCCCATGCTCAAAAGTCCTTGCACTTATTATAAAATACTACGTGATTTTCTCCCCTGACTTCCCCATACCTGATCGATTTAGTTCCCTGAGATGAAACTAGAGCCTTCTTCAATGGTGGAAGCAGTGATGGATAGCTTACCAGCTCTGTGGGTCTACCAAAATCTTATGACACAGGTGACCCTGGCTGCTAACATCGCTCTAGGCCCGTCAGAGTGAGGGTGCTCGGATCTAGGGGAAAGCAGATCTAGTACCAAAGCCTTAGCACTCCCATAATATCAGATTTCATAGATGGGGTCTTTGATCCCAGAACCTTGATAAGAAGCTAGAGGCCCTGAGGGGAGAAGGTCAGATCCACAAAGGGTATGCACCAGGTTCAGGGAATAATGAGTCTTTCAGAGCTCCAGAAGTCTAGACTCCAATATGGACAGATGCATCATAGTTATTATTCGAAGAAATTGTGCAACTACCATTATCCTAAGCTTGTAAGAATTGGAATGCATAGTTTTCGACCCCTAGACCAAAACGGGTTGTAAAGGCAATAGCATATAGGTAAAGATAGAATTCACCACTGTAATCATTAAGAGAAATTTTATGGCCTTAAGTCAGGGACTCTAATTTAGTCAAAATTGGTTCTGATTGGCTTGTAAAGTTCCAAACTCAAGAAGAGTCTGTGCTTCAGAGTCCATACACAACATTTTGGCCTTTGAAATACCTACGACAAGTACTTCTTGAAGAGCTTTGGGATCATCAGGATTTTTTTATTACCCTAAACGTGTATGTTCACGTGGAAGATTAGAGGATATGCACTATTTTATGTTAGCGTCTAATTTTTGGCCAAACCAGATAGAGATGTCTTAGTTGAAACCCGCGGTACAACCCCTTTTTGTAGCATAATATTATTCGTTGCAATCAAATTTTAAGCCCATCGGGATTTTACAAAATTCCTTTCCGCTCAGGTCATTTACCCCTCTTGAATCCGCCAAACTTTTTATATCCTTGACTTATCTTATTTTTTAATGTCATGTAAAAATGTGACCTAGCTCATGTAGTATCCTCTTAAAAAAAAATTGATAGCTTCCACCTCATGTTGTGCCAACTTGTCTATACTCGCACAACACTGTTTTCCATATACATGTAATCTTGTCCAATGTCTCGAAATATTGTGACATAGAGGTGAACCCTCATTAACTGTCAACACAGTAATTGTGATGACCTCCAATGTTTGTTTAAAGTTTCCACTACTCAGTTATCATATGAGATTTTTAATTGCTTTGTTGCACCCCCTTCTACTAGTCATTAGACACTCACATAAGTTGATTAGCAATAGAATGAATGATTAGATCTACACACCTTTGAGATCCTGTCAACATTAGCTATACCCTGTGATCATGCACACTATGGACATTTTATTTGATTCTACATGGTCATGGAATGACCTCAACTGAAATTTGAATTTAGAGATGAATATGGGAACATTCTGTGTAGGATCAATAATCAATCATGGGTAGTGGGCTTGAGAGTATATACCAAGCAGCTGGTGATCCTTGATGTAGATATTTGACCTACACCTGGCATCCCAAAAATTATTGTACGACCTGAATTTTGAGTTATAGAGGGGAGTGATTATCATCTTGTGAGGAATATTTTATCCTTAGAGCAAACATCTCATATTTATTTGGAGCTTTGTTTTTACAACTTCCAATCATGATCCATGGTGGACATCTTCATGACTGGTATGAACCATATTTTGGTTCTATGGCTAGCATGTTAGTCTCAGTCTATACAGGTTCTAAGATAAGTATAGGTTGGGGAATTATTACTATATTGAAATTATTTGCAGGCTCATAAAAGGTCTATCATTATGGTGTAAGACACATTGTGCCAAATATATTGTAAGCTGAAGGACTTTCCTCACATTCCCAACATAGAAATATTGTCATTTATTTCTAAGTCTTGGACAGTTGTTCTTGAAATATCACTTGTTACAATGCTTTAGGTCTACTATGACAAGGAATTGTGTAGTGGCCAAGGCATCTGGGGCTCTGAAGTAACCCTGAGGTCTTCAACTGGAATCATCATGACCCTTTGCATAGGAAATCGGGTCCTACAAAACCCTGGGTTTCATGGAGATGTCTAGTGATGCACATTGTCCTAATATTTCTAGGACTTCGAGTAATGGCATATACAAATTCAAAGAGTTTCCATTACTAGGCTAATGTTTCTACTCATACAAGGAACAAGGTCCTCTTAGTATACATCTGGGATCCCTCAAGCCCTTCTGCAGCAGCATAGGCCAACCCAGAGCCCACTTGTCTAAATGTGTTAGTTTTTGTAACACTAAAATCCTTCAGGTGGCACGCCTTTTGAAGTATGATAGCTCCAAACCTCTAGGTGAATTGCGACTCAGTAGGAACACAACTTACCATGCTAGAATTAGTTCAGAGTCTCAACCCATATCAACCCAACCATCAGTTACCCATTTTATGGCCATCTAGAGAGGACACAAGTCCCAGGAGCCCTACCCCTTAAAAAACATGAAGATAGGTGGTTTTCTCATAATCTTACCTCCGCCCCTCATACCTCCTTCTACATGTGACATCACATCATCCTTAACCTCGAAGAGTTACTAGTACAATCAGGGACTGCTTCAATGTTGAATTATAGATAAAGATAAAAATTCAGTTTTTTATTCACACCTTTCTTATATCTATTAATATTTTTTTGTAAAAAACTAGTCCACTTATATAGTGTTGGGCTTGTTGAATTTTATTTTGTGCTTCTAAATATTGGAGGGGTTGGTGATATGTATGGATAATAATTTCCTTATTAATGAGATAGTACTTCTATTTTTTGACCACATGAACACGAGCATATAGTTATTTATCATATATACCAAGAAATAAGTTTAAATGGTAACAAATGGGCGTACCTCCTTGTAGTAGTACATCCCCCATAGGATATTTACTAGTATTTTTGTTTGTACATGGGTACATTATTAAGATTAGTAGTCAGGCCCCATTGACACATCTTTCTTAGTTGTCTAGGGGAGTTGTCTTTCAGCTCTAACTTTCCATGACCTATACCTCATCTTTGATGAAGGGTGGTGTTGGTGTATATGACTAGACTTGTCATCATTCGACGTCTTGTCCACCTAGTTGGTTAGTCATATCACTTAGTGAGAATACGTCATAGATGAATAGCTCATAGGGTTGTGTACACGCATCATGCACATGAGTTACACAACACTCCCATATGTACCCCTTCATTCTGATTCATGAGCATGTTAGACACTCTGTTGTCTTTTATGTACTTGATTTTCCTTGTGATTCATTATATTACTAATTACAAAGCGTTCTCATATCCATTGGAAGTGTAACCCATATTTGATGTACATGAGGTTCCAGCATTGATCCTCACAGAAAAATCTAATAGATCTCATGCCAAGTGCAAGTTTTTTTGGGAATATCATGCCAAAAGGTAGAACTAATAACTCATACACCTTTTTTATGTTTTTGAATGTTGTCTTCCAAATTTCCTCTGCCTTAATCCACATTCATGATACCAAATATTTAAATCCATCTTAGTAAAATAATTGGCATGGTGAAGTTGATCTAGAATACTATCAATCCATGGAAGATGGTACATATTATTGATTTTCATTTTGTTAAGTGTTTTGTAATAAACACACATTCTCCATGAACAATATTTCTTAGGTGGTAACACAATAAGATAACTATGTGGAGAAGTATTATGATGAATTACACCTTGATTAAAAAAATATTGTGAATATTGTTTTACCTCATTGAAATCCTTTAAATATTGAGTAAATAATTGTTTTACCTCATTGGTATCTTTCAAATACTGAGTATAGAACTTGAGATTTGGACCCAAGTCATATTGTGGGGCATTGTAACTATAACTGTAGCATGTGTTGAATATGTACCTGTAGCAGATTTGTGTTGTAGCTCTGAGCTGATGTATGATCATGGAATTTGTTCACTTGAATTGTTTCACTAGTTATCCCATAAAATTAGGGTTCTTTATTAGTATGACATGCTACAATAATCTGGCCCAATATAGAGGACTCAATGCTAAGCAAAAAAAACTATCCCACCTGCAGGGGGAGGGGCATGTGTATGGCTTGATACCAAGAGCATTTCAAAATCACCATTGTAGGCTAGAAATAATGTAGATAGTTTGCATGCCTTACTAAATGATCATCGGAAAAACAATCTCCTCATAGCAATATATCGTATCCTAGATACACCACAATAAGCGATTTTCAAACACTGAGACATCGCACACAATGTCACAGAGACAATTAGGGCCAGAGAGGCTACTATAAATTCATCCATGCAAACAATGCATTTAAACCAAGACATTAGGGCATACACTGAAGCAAAGTTTTTTAGAAGCACAATGGAATGAGAGGGTGGTGAATCAGTCCTTGCAAAGCAAATGCTACACATAAGAATTTGTCATATTTCATGTTAGAAAGATAAATAGTATGTCAAGGCATGTGTGTAACCAATGGAATACGTAATGTGTGCAGTACAGAATCATGAAGTACCATGACATGATATAAACCTGTAATGTGTGAGAAAAGAGAATGCAAAACAGGACACAATATATAAGTGGTAAAATCTGGTAAGAGGGTACTATGTCAAGCATCACTTACAAAATGTAAGATCCTATAAGTGATTTGCATTCACAACTAGATACTCAAGTGAATATTACACATGTGTACATAGAATATTTAATGACATAGTGAGGCATCCGACCCTAACATAAGTAAGACTAAGTGTGAGCCTGTAACCCTTGTTGATATTACTCAGTTTTAACAATTAGACTTGCAACCAAGATATGCAACATGCAATGAGTGAGTGGAATGGAGTGGTATGCAAGTATGATGAATGTGATAAGGAGCAGTGATATCATGGCTGATGGATGATCGAAATGAGATGAGGTTCAAACTCTATCTAAACCCTTGCTCAAACCTTCAGGTCTTCAAGAATATTTGCACAACTCAAGCTCTTGCATCACTTGGGAAATGATTTGAAACCCTGTGCACACATTTTTTCAAAGATAATACATGAACCTGTCACAGAGTGAATAATGGTGAGGTTCATTTAATTTTTCAGAAACCTCATACAGTCGATCTATGAACTATGGTCTCACTTAGAGTGCATCACCACACACAATTAGCTCTAAAATACAAGTTGTGTATCAATGATGTGTATAGAGCTCCTTCAGATGTCAAATTCACAGAATAATATATGTGTCCCTAATGTAGAGATTACCAGATACAGTGGTAATGACACCCGATATACTTTTCATAACAGCTATAATTCCATCCCAGTATGGAGTCAGAATGGTAGAAAACCCTTCTTCCTATAGCACTAAGGGAAATCACCAAAACACCATGACATTGGAATGAGATAAAGGCATGTCTCCTAATGCACCTAAGATCGGTGGACTGTGAGAGTAATAATATGCATGTTAAAAATACAATATATGCGGTAAAATAAGGTGGTGAACACCCATGTCAAGTAGGTCTCCATTTTGATCAACCAATCATAGGAGGTCATTAAATGGTATCTATGTGCTTGTTGTTACTTCTCAGAATACATGGGACTTAGCACCCTTTAAGACCCTGATTATGACTTTGGACCTCAAGACCTATTAAAATAAACTCACGTATGGAATGTGAAAAGCTAGGAGTATAATATTACAAGACATATGATAACATTTAGGAGATCATAGATGTATGAAGCTTCTTGGAAGAACCACTGGTGTCAAGACTCCAGGTAGAGGCAATGGTGTGCATGGTCTTCACTAAATCATGTTACCCAAAAAATTGTTTTCAAAAAGCAACTGGTTAACACCCTTCCTTATACTTTAAAATACTCCAAATGGATTATATCGGGTGCACATATTAATCCATATTACTACATTCCATTTACATACTTTTGCATCACTTTACTCAGATCTCATTCTCCACACCAGGACTTTGACTACTCTTATCGCTCTTAGTTCTTGCAAGTCCGTCCTTAATACGTCAACAAATAATAGCCTACAACAGTCCACAAAATGACATAGCACAACCATAGGTAACAAAGTAATAATCATGAATAATACACTTATACCCCTAGGGTTACTACCTCTCAATATCCTAGTCTTCCAACGCTTCACTTTGCAATCACTCTCATAACTCCATATGTAGCTCTTGTTCGGCCACACTTTTACGCCACACACTATTTTTTACCCCCTCAAAATTGTCCTTTGACTAGTCAACCTAAACGAAGCATACTTGACCATGTAATGACATTAAGTATGACACTCAACAACATTAAATTGATAAAATATTATTATCCTATTTAATTATGCATTCCATAATTAATAAATTTATTAATTATTACTTTATGGTTATATTTAATTATAACCATCCTTTTGTTTGTATTAGATTATTTCGGGAGCTGTTATATTGTTTTAACAGTATATTTGTTTTTATTTAATTGTTGCTTCCCGGATGTTATTGGAAGCTAATGTATTTTGGAATTTGGTTGCACCTGTGCAACTTAGTCTCCTGTTTGTATTTGGCTGTGCAATATCTATAAATATTGCAGCCCATTCTCTGTAAGTTTGGTTGATCAAGATTAATAAAATTTAATCAGGCTTCCGCCCCTGTTGCTGAATCAACATTTGGTACCAGAGTGAATCAAGCTCCTGGCAAGATTGGAGAAGGTTGTAGAGGAAGAAGGATTTGTGGAGAAGAAATTTGTAACATTGGAGAGCCAGTGCTGCCTCCTGCAGCTTCCCAGATCCCCCTGCAAACTCACAACCTCCTGTGTGTATTCTCCAGGTAAATGGAAAGCAATTTTTTTTTGCCTTGGTGCTCTCTGCACCAGGAAAATTTGCTTCTGGAAGCTTTTCAGGTTTATAGCAATCAGATAAAAAAAAAAAAAAATTTTCCCCATTAGGGGTTTTTCACTAAAGTTAGTGATATTGTTAGTTTATTATCTAAAATTTGGAGTTGGTTGCACCAAGTTTGTGAAGGTATTCTTTGGACCAATTATATTGAGATGTGCAACCTGCATGACTCCTAATCTGGGCCTAAGAGGCATAGAGCCCATTCCACTTTGAAGTGAACACCAACTGACCTAGCCATGGTGTGCAACAAAGAAAATTTGCAAAAAACACAGTCAAATCACACCCTGTCCTCCAAATTGAGTTCCTTCACACAAAGGTGGTATGCAAATCTGCCTACGACAAAGAAGACATACACAATGCAGGAAATGAAAAATACATGCAATCAATCCATGTGGCACCTAGTCTCCATCCACACACAGGCACCTACACAAACAAAATTGGTGACAATTAAAGAAACAACAAAATCTCCTGCAAAAAAAAAAAAGCCAAGCATTCAAAAAGCCAAAATATGACAAAAGAGAAGCCTCACAGTGCATGCACAAAAACAAACAACACACAGTGTGAGAAATTTGTGGTCAACCACAAACCTGCACAAAAGCCCCTGCACACAAACAACAAAAGAAAAAAACAAGGCAACAAAAACATGAAAAAATAAAAAGCACAAAAAAAAAAAGTGGCTTTACCAAAAAATAGCAGCCAAAATAAAAAAAAACAATACAAAGGGAAGGAGAATAAAAAAATGTCTTCAGATCCATTTTTTAGCAAAAAAAACCCTAAATCACCTCCTCATCTCAGCTGCAGACACGTGGAGCTCTCTGCCAGGTCGCATTTTCAAAAGGTTAGTCAATTTTACCTTACTTTAAATACAAGTTACTTCATTTCCATTTCAAGCGCTCATAGTGGCCAAGTTGGATAGAGGGAAAGACTTAGAAGTGGGAGGTGTGGGGTTCAAATCCCACCCCCACAACTTCAGTTTTTTGAATTTGGTGGAATTTTTTGGTGGAACCACTAAATTTAGTGCAAAAAAATTGAATTTAGTTGTAACTAACTAAATTTAGCGGAGAAATCCCTAATTTAGGGTAAATTTTTTTTTCTCCCATTCAGCCTATTTTTTCATTTCAGACATTTTTTGCCAAAAGGAAGGGACCCTACCTAAAAATTCATTTTCAGCTAGTTTTTTAATTTTTTGCATTTTGGGTCGTATTGGGCTCGGAGGCCACCAGGGCCCACAAAACAAAAATTTTTTTTTGCCTGCCATTCAAATTTTCTAGATTTTTGAATGTAATTTGTATATTTTTATATTGTACTAATTTGCAGGTTGCCATAGTCAACTGCAAACTTTGTAACTACTCAGAAACTGGCAGAATTGTAATAAAAAACAATAAAAAATTGGTTCTGTAACACTCACGAGATCCTAGATCTCATTCGCAGCGTTCGGTATATACGGTGCCTCTGGGAAGTGCTTACGGGTAAAGCCGTCATGACTACTACTACACTTAATGCCTAATATAGCTGCAACAACGTCATCTGGGCATCGTCCCTATAAATCGATGGGGAGTAATAAGGTCACAGTGCACACACTATGAACCATCCCATCCGTCTGTGAATGATTGCACGACATAAATCCAGACTGAGAAATTATCCAAGTATATAGCGAAGTTACGTGTGCGTATGAGGATATTTCTTTGAGCCGGTGTCAATAATCACACAGACCCCATCAGTACTGTCTTGGTACCACGTATTGAATTCTTTCACGTACGTTAACGCCTCTTTCACGTACCGCCGGGTATATAGAAAGGGTGAGCTTCTTCCACGTACCGATGGGTATATCGGAAGGGCACGTATATAGAAAGGTTTGGTATATCAGACTGACGGTATATAGATTGGGAGACCTAATACCTGGAGTGATAAGAGCCAAACCCTGTCAGTGATCTCTGCAAAATGAGCACCAATGCCCCCAAATTTTTTCTTCCAGATTCACAATTGCTCAGAGGAAGCAACTATGCTGCATGGAAGACTAAAATCAAGACACAACTTGAGTTTGAAGAAATCTGGCCTGTTGTGAATGGTACTCTGACCAGATCAGCCACTGATACAACACAACAGTGGCAGTTTGATAAAGCAGATCAGAAGGCCAAACTCATCATCTTGTTTGGAGTGTCTGATGATGTGCAACCCCACATTTGAGATGCCAAAACAACAAAAGAAGTGTGGGATAAATTGAGAACAGTATACGAGGCCAAGAACAAGAATGTCATACTAAATTTGTAGAGTCAGTTACATACACTGAAGTTCAAGCAGAATGAGAAAATTGAAGCTTTCTTAAGAAGAGTTACAGAATTGAGGGCTTCACTTTTAGCCCTGGGAGAACCAGTCACAGATGATGCTCTCATTCCCATTGTTCTGAGAGCACTCCCCTCTTCTTACCACATTTTTGTCACAACACTAAACGTGACAGATACGACAGTTGGTTTTGACAAACTGGTAAACCTACTGCAACAAGAGGAAGCAATGCACAATAAGGATGATGAAGAGGAGCAGGCACTGTCTTCACATCAAAAATGGAAAGGAAAAGGTAAAGGAAAACCTAATTCCTATAAGAAGTACCAACATCAGAATCAGTATCATGGGGACAATCAACAGAAGAAGCAATGTCCTATCTGCAAAAGAGGACATGACTTAAAAGATTGTTGGTATAACACTTACAAGAAAGGTTCATCCAGCAACTCTGGACCACAACAACAACAATCTTACAAGGGACATTCTAACAACAATCACGGGTAGAAAAAGGGGAAAAGAAGACCCTACCAGCAAGGTAATATTGTTGAGCAACAAGAACAGTCAGACAATGAAGACTTCTTGTTCACTGCTCGATCAAGTGAACCATCCACGTCATCTAGTGATGTCTGGTATGTTGATTCGGGAGCCACTCGACACATGACCGGCCACAGAGACTGGTTTATTTCAATGAGGGACACGCCATCGAAAAATCATGTTTCGTTGGGAGATGATTCTTCATATACAGTTCAGGGGATTGGAAACATTTCTCTACCCCTTGGTTCACGCAAATGCAGACTATCAGATGTCCTATATGTCCCTGGGTTGACAAAGAATCTTCTTTCAGTTAGTCAACTCCTAGATCACAACCTGAAAATTGACTTTGATAGTCAATCTGGCAAGAAAATGTGTTTGATTCGAGATAAATCAAGAGGCTCGAAAATAATTGCAAAAGCCTCCAATGTGGGACGCATGTTCCAACTTGATTTTGTTCACAGAGATGATCAAGCACTTGTGGCTAAAAACTCCACCTCAGCACAGTTGTGGCATCAGAGATTTGGTCATGTAAGTTTCAAATATCTCGAAACACTTCACGGTGTAATATGGTACATGGGCTACCATCTCTTCAGAAGGATACAGACAAGTGTCCTCACTGCCTAGCAGGAAAACAACACAGAGCTTCATTCCAGAAGAGTACATTTCGAGCTCATGGTAAACTTGACCTGGTTCATACCGATCTTTGTGGTCCAATGCAGCCAAGTCATTCTGGGTTCCAGTACTTCATGCTTTGTGTTGATGACTATTCGAGGAAAATGTGGATTTTCTGTCTTCGCAAGAAAAGTGAAGCATTTGAAACCTTCAAAAAGTTCAAAGTAGCAGTTGAGAAAGAAACTGGTCATCACATCAGAACTCTCCACTCAGATCGAGGGGGGGAATTCACCAGTGATGAGTTCAGAGACTACCTACAAACTCATGGGATTCGTCGACAAATGCCTCCTCCACACACACCGCAGCAAAATGGTGTTGTTGAGAGAAGAAATTGTACTATCATGGAAATGGTGTGATGCATGATCGATGATTCCAGACTTGCAAAGACATTTTGGGTAGAAGCAGCAAAAACAACAGTGTATTTGTTGAACAGAGTGCCCACAACTGCTCTTGATGGAATAACACCACAAGAAGCATGGTCAAAAAGGAAACCATCCATTGCACACCTCAGAGTATTCGGGTGCAAAGCAAGCATGCACATACCCAAACAGAACAGAAAGAAATTGGACATGAAGTCACAGAAACTCATCTTCATTGGGTACAGTGAAGAGACTATTGGGTATAGATTGATGGATCCTAAGACCAGAAAAGTCTACACCAGCAGAGATGTTGAGTTTTTCGAGAAGAAGGAAGCAGAGACTCCTCCTCCAGACTCACAAGATGTAGATTTTTCACCTGTTGTAAAAATTGAAGCTGATGTTCCCTCAGAAGATGAAAGTAATGATGGGGATGATGGTGTTGATCAGATAGAACCACGACCCATGGGAACAGTTCAACGTATGCCTAAATGGTGTACAAGTACATTACGAGATGCAAGATTGGATGCTCCACCAGATACATCCACCCCTGGACCACGGACTTGCAGTAAAGCAAGAGAAGAAGTTAACTTTGCTTTGATGAGTAGAGTTATTGAATCAGATGAGCCCTCTACAGTCCAGGAAGCCCTACAGTCAAAAGCTTGGAAAGATGCCATGGATTCTGAATATCAATCAGTGATGAAGAATAACACTTGGCAGCTTGTCGATCTTCCACCAGGGAAGAAACCCATTGGATGCAGATGGATATTCAAAACTAAGTACAAAGCAGATGGGACAGTGGACAAGTATAAAGCAAGACTTGTAGCAAAGGGGTATGCACAAAAAGAAGGCATTGACTATGAGGAGACATTTTCTCCCATAGCTAAGATCAAAATGATCAGGATGATCTTTGCTCTAGCTGCTCAGTTTGGATGGAAAGTTCACCAAATGGACGTAAAAAGTGCCTTCCTAAATGGAGATTTACAAGAAGAAGTCTACATGACTCAACCTGAGGGATATGTAGTACCTGGTCAAGAAGCAAAGGTATGCAGACTCAGGAAATCTCTGTATGGGCTCAAACAGGCACCCCGGGCATGGTACATCAAGATTGATGAGCATCTCGTACAACATGGATTTGTTAGAAATCCATACGATCCCAATCTCTACCTCAAAAAGCAAGGGGGGAGATGGTGATTGTTGTTGTCTATGTCGATGATCTAGTCATCACTGGTAGTTCAGTGAGGATGATCGATGCAATGAAGAAAGATCTTAATCGATCGTTTGACATGACCGATCTCGGGCTGATGCACTATTGTCTTGGATTGGAAGTGTGGCAGAAAGAGAATCATATTTTTGTTTCTCAGATGAAATATACCAAGACTACGCTCGAGAAGTTTAGGATGATGGATTGCACACCAATTGCTACACCCATGGAGAACAGATTGCAGTTATCTCATTCAGATCCATCTCCTGAGGTAAGTGCCACTCTCTATCGGCAGCTGATCGGGAGTCTCATTTACCTGACCTACACTAGACCAGATATCAGCTTTGCAGTGAGCTATCTATCTAGGTTCATGCAGGAACCCAAAGTTTGTCATTGGAAAGCAGCAAAGTGCATTTTGAGATATCTCAAAGGATCAGTGGATCTTGGTCTAGAATACAAGAAGAATGAAAACTTCTTCTTGACTGGATATTCGGATTCAGATCATGCAGGAAATATTGATGATAGAAAATCCACTTCTGGATTTGTATTCTTTATGGGATCTGGACCAATATCATGGGGAAGTAAGAAACAACACTTTGTTTCTCACTCTTCCACAGAAGCCGAGTATCATTCTGCAGGAGAAGCTGTCTGTGAAGTGATTTGGCTACGTCGCATACTGGAAGGACTTGGAATACCACAAGACAAACCGACCACCATGTATGTTGACAATGAAGGTGTTCTCAAACTTGTTCGCAATCCAGTTTTTTCAAGAGAGAACAAAGCACATTGAGGTTCAGGTTCATTTCATACGTGAACATGTGTTGAAGCACAACATCCAGCTTCAATTTTGTCCAACTGCTGAACAACGAGCAGATATTTTCACAAAGTCACTTGCACGTGACAAGTTCGAGTTGTTCAGAGAGTTCCTCTCCTCATCTCTTCAGACAATGCACAATTAAGGGGGGGAATGTTAGGATAAAATATTATTATCCTAATTAATTATGCATTCCATAATTAATAAATTTATTAATTATTGTTTTATGGTTATATTTAATTATAACCATCCTTTTGTTTGTATTTGAATATTTCAGGAGCTGTTATATTGTTTTAACAGTATATTTGTTTTTATTTAATTGTTGCTTCCCGGATGTTATTGGAAGCTAATGTAATTTGGAATATGGTTGCACCTGTGCAACTTAGTCTCCTGTTTGTATTTGGCTGTGCAATATCTATAAATATTGCAGCCCATTCTCTGTAAGTTTGGTTGATTGAGATTAATAAAATTTAATCATTCTCAAATAACCATGGTACATCATACTAAAATCTCCAATCATAAAAAATTCATCACAATTTCTCAAACTCTCTAGAAACTACGACTTTTCTAGCTACCGCTTAGGGTTTTACATTTTAGAAGCTAGGGTCAACTGAAAGAACATTTTAGCACATCATGAAAGCACTCAAAATGACCCAAACATACATGGTACACCATGATACACCTCCATACATGCATCACCAAGTTCATATATCTCTATACCTCATCCTCATACCTCCTAGCATCCATACCTACTCCAAATAAGTACCTGAAACATGTCCAATCACTTGTATCTGCACCCTGCAAGTGATGTGAGTTCCCAAGCATGCTCCAAACCCACTATACATCATGCCTACATGATTCTCAAGCACCCAAGAATCTCCTACCACCATGCAACATCACCTAGGCACCTAAATGGGCTTGCAAGAGCAAACAAACCTCATTGAATCTCCTTATATCACCAAGTACACACCTGAACCAACATGTCGACATCATCCACATCATCATATAACCATACTATAACATACACTTTGTCATTAATGTGGTTTTTCATCAATGACAGCACTTATAGGACCACATACCAAAAATCTTCCTTTTGTCATTGATGGAAAACTACCTGAATTTCTCCCCCTTTTTACATTAATGGAAAAGTAATACTTGTAGCAACATGTTATTTAACTTCCTCAAATTCATAGTATCTTCTTTTGATTGGAAATATAAACCAAAGGTCTCAACTAAGCATAAGAACCTTGAAATTCTATAGAGGAATTGATTTTACCTTTTATGCAAGCTTGCAACCACCATGTTCCCCTTGGGTGCAACATCTACATCATCTAAATTGATTAATAAAGCATGAATAAATAATCATATTACCTTGTTTGGTGTCAAGAACACCATTTTTAACCTTCTAGGCATGTACAAACTAGCTATTTTCACCTTATCCCTATTTTAGCCTTTAAAACACCATTGTAGTAGAGTAAAATCTAAACCATACACTCTGAGATCATGTCCAAAATGTCATAAATGAGGTGTAAATACCATCATACATTCTTTCTTGAGGTTATACCATCATGTTCTAGGCCTAGAACAAGCATGCCAATGCACTTTCTTGCCATCATACAATCCCAAGGACTCATTTCCCTAAACATACATCTTAGTGCAATTTCAACCAACTTTGTGCATGCTACAACATGTCATTCATGTTTTGAATCAACATACAATCACTCCCTCTAGACTCAGTGATGGTGTTTACCATATCTAATAGAAAATCTCAAATTCATGCATCTTACCTTGGTTACATGGCTAGAAATCACTTTAGACACTTTTTCCCAACCACAAAGTTCCATTTCAGTCCATAGTCAACCATTGATTGGATGAAAACATGCATTCAAGAGTTAAAACATTGTGATGACATCCACTCCATACCTCAAATTCCTTAACAACTTCATATTATCATCTAGAATTAGTTTCTCTTGCTCCCCCTTGACTTGACTGAGCTCTTGCATTCTTAAGCAACTGAGACATGTGTAGAAGAAACTTTTCTTGTCATAGAGGCACTAAGCCAACCTCAAGCTATCAATTATCAACCAATTCAGGATTCAAAAAATTTTAAGTTAGACATCTCTTTATCACATTACACCTCCAATGTGGTCATTACACCCTCAAGGAATATGACATTATTATTCCCCTTTGCATAAAGATTTGTTACATACCTAAGAAACTTCATTTTGACATTGCATTATAGTAGCACTATATACACTAATTCTGAGACAACATTTCAAGCAACCTAATCAAGGGTCGAGCTAACTATAAAACTTGATGTCTTCACATGACCAATGACATAAGAATTGTACTAAGATTATTTTACCACTTCAACAATATATTCAACACACAAGTATACATGAGAATATCCTTATACATTTTCCTTCACCTGAAGCATTCATTTCTTCATTTGGGTTATGAATAATCTCAATTCATCATCACTATTAATTGAGACTTACAAGCCTGAGACACATAATTTTGAGTCATTTTGTCTCTTTCTTGTCTTTGGAGCAGATAAATAACCTCAAGACCCTTTTAATTCACCTCTTGCATGTACAAGTCACATGCTCTGCCTCACAACCACACCTTGCACCTATAGCCAGTCATCTTGCATATGGAGTCATAAGTGGGCCATAAAAAACTTTTATGTTATTTTCAGCTCCAAGGCTCATATCACCTTATTGCAAAAATAATCCATATTCATGAGGTCTTAGTCTTATCAAAAATGTAAAAATGGCAATACTTATACATGTAGGAGCTTACTTCCAGTCTGAGAGCACTATGACCAATTTTTACCATATAACCATTTTGACCTCTTCATCAATACAACACATATAAATTGAATGAAGCATGAATATCCATAAATTTAAACTTAAGAACACAAGATTTAAGATTAATATGCCCAAACAAGCCTTAAAGGACCTTTGAAGAGACAAAAATGAAGAATTACAATCATGTACCTAATCATAAATCCATAAACATTTGTTTGTACCAAAAGATTAAAAAAATACCTTAACTCACAAAATTTTTCCTTACACCATCACCTTGTACCCATTCATAGATCTCACATTCTTATTCATGCCCTAATAGCTCAGAAAGGCCATCAAACTCTCACAAAAACATTCTTTATATCATGAAATACATACACACAATTTGCTAGCCCTTGATACTTGAAGAATCAAGAATAACTATTGGCATACAAGTTTTCATGAGGACATATTACCTGGTATAGATACCCATTATGCTATATTATCTCCTTGTAAAGTCTTGAATCATGTCCTTGAATATAATTTTCCTAGATTGCAATATACACATCTCAAAATTAGGTCCTTTTAGTTCAAACTCAATCACCTTGAACTCTAACAGAGAATACTAGAAACATAGACATCATTAGGCCCTCACACTTCTTAAAACCTATATTCCACCTCATCTTAGATGATATGTAGCAAAAATTTATCCTTATATTCCATCATTTGATCATTCAAATGTCACTTTCTCTTCATACCGCTCACTGTGTACTAAGAAAAAACCAGTCTAGGTAGAGAAGTAACCAAAATGCACAAATTTTCTCTTATAATCTCAAAAATGATCATACACACTATATTTGACCCTTCTATTTCTTTGAGAACCTTTTACAATGAAAGAGGAGCAATAATAACCAATATCACACCTGAAACCTTCTTGACATTCTCTAGAGTACACTTGATTTGACCATGTCTTGGCCACAATTCACCTTTTAGAAGAAATATATTGATCAAGTCATTACTTGATCACACTAACCATCTTCAAAAATACTCAAATGTCTATTCACAACCTTGTAAGCTCATGATACATGACCCAAAGAAACACGGATCTTGAAAATTCTCTTCTTTCCTTTGTATGAATATTTATGAATGGTTGATTGTTTGGTATTGCTTGTTGACTTGTTGAGTAGACTGCACTAGGGATGGTGTAGGATGAAGTCTTATTTACAAACTTTTGTGGGAGGCTTAAATGTTTTGGGGAGGTGCTAAGTGTGGAGGGAGTTGATACATTTGGTTTCCATGCCTTGAAAAGAAATAGCTTGAACTTATAACACCCTTAAGACTCAGTTACTGGGGTGCCATAAGAGGCTGGGGAGGCATAAAGAAATGCGAGGAATAAGGGGTACTTGGGAGAGGCATAAGGGCATGTTAGGGTTTTGATATACTATATTTGCAGGTTTGTAATCAGGTGGTGACACCTAATTCCCCTTTGGGAGGCATAAGTAGCATCCCCCATAGGGTTTATTTGGTGTGTATACAAAGTGCTAACATCACGTTTTGTTGTTTTTTGGTGTTGTGTAGAGGGATATCCATTCGAGAGAGTTCCATGGAGGTAGACACTTGAGTACATTACTGGGATTAGGCTTATCTAATGTAGAGTGCGATAGTTATGGGTGCGCCTGACCCTTCTTGAATTTTTGTGACTAGGGGAAAGTTACACAACTTTTTTCAATTCATTACAATCCACGGCACTTCACACAGTGGCTTTTACATAGCACATAGTCCTTCAGCACTCGTCATGCATGCACTACACTTCTCTTTCTACTTTCGCGTTAGATCGGAACTGTTCGAAATGGATCAGATTTTTACACACTATCTACAATGTTTTTCACATTTCAGGAAGCGGTTAAAGATTGGAGGATGACGCCAGACTTTTCTCCCTACACTTCTTCTGTTATTGGCATGAGATCACCCAAAAAACTCATATACAGTGCAACTGGTATGAGATCGCCCAAAATAATTATTCTTCTACAACATCTTTAGGATCCTTTGTACACTTTTTTCTCATTATGGATTGGGTGTACATATTCCTTTTTGCATTTATACATACTTTTTATTCATTTTTATCATATACATGTGTATTTGACTACTTGATCATTCTTATCTTTTGTAGGTTTGTCTATATGGGTAGTGGTAGGTCACATCAATCACATCATCAATCACACATCATCACACATCAAGAGACATCAAAAACAGTTACAAACATGACATCTACACATATTATCTCACCCTAGGGTCATCATCATCATCATCATTTTTCACTTCCTCTTCTATAGATTCCATGCTTCACATTTTTATCACTCCACGCTTTTCCTTGTCTCTCGGCATGCTTTACACTATCGATCTACATGGTTATCAAGTACGCATCTCTTATCTACTTTATGTTATCAAGCATTCACTCAAAAACATAAAGTGGGGGAAAATGTAGACACTAAATCATGTACTTTGGGTATCTATCTAGTCATGATCACATACTACTATTCATATGATTCCTAAGCAAAAAAATTACTAATTGATCACTTTATTTGGCCATCTTTACTAATTGATCACTTTCTTTGGCCATCTTTGCTTACTTTCTGATTCTACTTTTGGTCTTACACTCTTTCTTTCCCATAACAGGTCTACAACACACCAGGTGTTTGTAACCCTCTGTAGGTGCCCCAGTCCAGCATATTCTGACACTCCTATATTTTTCTAGGTTCATTTGCAACAACCTGCAGTTTGGATTTTCTAGTTCTTCAGTTTTGTGCACCTTCGGGATCATTGGGAAACAACTAAGTCATTCTATCTCTTCATTTACAATCAGGATTTTAAAACTTAATTATTTATTTTCTTGGGTCATTTCTTTTCTTAATTGCTTGTTCATTTACTTCTACATAGCATAGATTCAGGCATATATAAATCCCATATTTTCTTAATCACAGAACCAAGTGTATTCTTATTCGGTTCAACTGATATTGACCATGACTTGTGTACGATGATCATCTTTGATCATAGCATTACCCCCGATCAAGTGAGAAAGATGTTTATTGTCCTCAATGAATAAATACCCATTTTTCCAATTGAGAACATTAGGTTTCCCTTATTTCTTGTTTTCTCTTCCACCTATTCCACCCGCATCTTATTTACCCATCCTATTACCATCCCATCCATTTCATTATGGCTGTCCCAATATGACCTCAGAAGGTCATGTGTGTCTAGGAGTCACACATTCATTCTTAGGCATACAACCACCCAAAAAAGTTGAAATTCCATTGGTTGGGACCCTTTTTTTGAATCAGCTACATGTCAATTGCAAGTGCTAGATGACACCATGTTTCTCGATTACTTTGATGGGAGTAGGCTGAAGCCCTACTATAAATAATCTTCTTTATGTTTTTAATAAGGCAATATTGTGACTTTGATTAGATTTTCCTTTCATGTTTTATTTTTTCTTTGCTTGTTTTGTTGTAATAAGTGTGTTTGCATGAAAAATATTATTACTATCTAGTGATTTGATGCGCATAGGACTAGGAATACATTTAGTGTGGGGTGGAAGTAGGTGTGGACTATTGAACAAGAAATTTTGGATGTTTGAATTGCTTTGGATTTTTCTCATAGGTGCATGCGGCAATATAAAGAATAGGTGCTTGGTGAATGCAGATCAAAAACATGCGACATATGAAGTGAAGTGTTATAGGTGTTGCAGGTTCTTAGGATGATGGTGTTTAAAAGAAATTACTCAGATTGGAAACCACTCGAGAAAAAATCCGTGTAGCGTAACGTGAGGTAGGAAACAACATGACATACTACTTGGTTTATGGTGTAGAGGAAGATGGGTTATGGTGTAGAGTATTTCGTGTAAGGATGACTACAACCTGGGAAGTAGTGGTGTGCCAAAATGTTACGGTCATCGTGCATGCAAGATAGCATGAAAAAACGTGGAAAAAATAATAAGTGTATTTAAAGCTATAGTATGGTGGTAGGTGAGGATTAATAAATGCGATAAAAAATTAGAAATATATAAAATGGGCACCGACAGAGTTCATTCTTATCTTACCTTATGAAGATTTTGAGAATTCAAAGAGCGAATAGAGTGTGAATTTATGTAAATTTTTGAAAGGAAATGGAGAATTGAAGCAAACCAGATTAAGATAGTACATGGCCTAGTTCAGGAGCTCCTTCAAGTGTAATTTTAGAATGTGGGGAAGGTATAGATGATCGTATTCATCGAATAGGGTTTGCAAAGTTAGGGTTTTTAAAGACACATATACACAGAATTGAAACAAGGGAAAAAAAATGTTGAGGAAGACGAAGGTTTAGAGAAAGGAGGGTGGATGTGTTAGGAATATCTATGTTGTAGTGTGAACATAGAATATTATGCAAGTGATTATATTATCTAGGATAATATAATATGTGTTGTAATAATTAATTACATTATTGTAAATGTAATTATGAGTGGGTGAGTAAATATTGTTATGATTTGTTGAGTAAACAAATCATTAACAATATTAGTTTTGTGAGAAAACAAAATCTCACGTAAAATAGCATGGAGTTGTTTTAGGAGTTATGTGTGGAGATATTTATGGAGATTATATCTCCTTAAATGTAGGAACAACATCTCCTACTTAAATGGATGTAATACTTCCTATGAATGTAGCAAGAAGAAAGAGTAAGATTTCGAATTTTCTTTATGCAATTATGATATTAATTTTTCATTTGGTAACAGAGCAGGTTTGATGCAAGAAATTTCAGTGCTTTCATGATCAAATCCGTCTCAAATAATATATCATAGTTTTCATTTCCGGATGTGGGTTTTTCTATAATTTTACGTACAAAATCATGTGCTAGTCAAAAAACTACAGAAGATATTTCAATAGAACCCAGTACGTAGTTTGGAAGAAATACGGATTTTACTATGCAGCTATCAAATTAAGCACATCAATTCTTCTACTAAAAGTTTTCTCCAATTTTCAATAATGTTGAATTGTTAATACAAGTTCTTGACTTGCTTGGAGGTTAAAAGGTATTCAATATAAAATTTTAAAGTACTTGATTCAATTTTGTATTTTTTTATCAGTATTGTACAAAATAATGGAGAAACTAAATCTGATTGAAAAGTTTGAAGGACAAGATTTCCATACATGGCAACTACAGATGCAATTACATTTAATAGAAAAGGATCTATGTGATGTGGTGAAGTCTAATTCAACTCCACCCACTGGAGGAAATGAATTGGCAAAGTGGAATGCAAAAGATCAGAGAGCATTGGGTACCATTGGTCTGGGCTTATCAAAAGCCTATCTACATCATGTGGATTTCATAAAATCTGCAAAAGAAATTTGGGAGTCTCTTAAAAAATTGTTTGGTTCTGAAGCTGAAATGGCAAAGACTACACTGAAGCAACGCTTGTACGGGTTGAAAATGGAAGAGAACTCAACAATGGCAGATCATATAAGTAAGTTTCGTTCTTTGCTAAATCAACTAGCTGGAATTAAAGAACATGTAAAAGATGATGATGCTAAAGCTATTCTTCTTAATAGCATGCCTAAGAGTTACTCAAATATTGTATTTACTTTGAGTAAAATTACTATTAGTCTAGAAGGAGTGATTTCTACATTTTTAGAACAAAGCAGTCATGAAGAACATGAAGAAGTACTATATGTAGGAAACAAACCTAGCTCCTCATCTAAGAAGGAAAAACATAAACCAAAGAAGGTTCCTTCACATGGAAAAATAAAATGCTTTTATTGTAATGAGATTGGGCATGTAATACTGAACTATAAAAAGAGAGCTCAGGATCTTCTTGATGACAAGATAGATCAGAAAGCCCTTCTAGCCGAAGTAGAAACTGATTGGGAAGTCTACTCAACTGATGAAGAACTTTCATGTCCTAGTGATGAGGATTTCCTATGGTAGACTCTTTTCTTGTTGGAGGAAGGAGGAAAATCAGCGTCCTCTCATCATTCACCAACAATGGGGTCGCAGACAAATGTGGTGATATTTTATTTCAGTTATGTGGTGTGTTTATACACAAGGGGGTGAAACTAGCTTCATGTTTTGATTTTAATGTGTTCACATAGACTAACAACAGTTCCTGAGTGTCTATTTGGTGTGGAAGAAGCAAACTGCTTGACTCAGCTTACAGGGGCAAATCATCTACGTACGGTCCTCTGACTGCCATACTTCGGTGGAAGGTACTTCATTGGAAGGTGATCAGTCGATGAAGATGTTCATACGACAAGGATGATCATTAGCAGCAAGATCCAGATAGCAAGATCCAGTAGCAATGGCTACTCCGACAAGTTTGATGTTTCCAGGAGCTCTTACCCCATGTTCACACTAAGGGGGCGAATGTTAGGAATATCTATGTTGTAGTGTGAACATAGAATATTATGTAAGTGATTATATTATCTAGGATAATATAATATGTGTTGTAATAATTAATTACATTATTGTAAATGTAATTATGAGTGGGTGAGTAAATATTGTTATGAGTTGTTGAGTAAACAAATCATTAACAATATTAGTTTTGTGAGAAAACAAAATCTCACGTAAAATAGCATGGAGTTGTTTTAAGAGTTATGTGTGGAGATATTTATGGAGATTATATCTCCTTAAATATAGGAACAACATCTCCTATTTAAATGGATGTAATACTTCCTATGAATGTAGCAAGAATAAAGAGTAAGATTTCAAATTTTCTTTATGTAATTATGATATTAATTTTTCAGGATGGAGTGAACACTTGGCATAGGTGGTTGAGCAGAAGGTCATCTAGAAACTAGGGCACGAAGTTTTTGAATTGGGAGGTAAAAAAAGCACACAGTGAAACAAATGGCAACAAAGAAGGCAACCACTTATCACCCAAGGGTACGAGGAAAGGAAAGAATAGGAAACCTAAAGTGGAGGACATGCTGAAGGAGTGGTTCTCCAAAATTTAGTACCCATGTGAGGTCATTTCTAGATAGCAATGGAATTCACACTTAACTAAGTGCAAAATAAGTGATTACAACCATCGCTCAAAGAAACATGAAGCATACATTGAAAAATATACCATCATCAAGACAAACCAGGGGACTGTAGATGGAAAAATGGTCTGTGACAATACGGTGAAAAAGGACTTGGAGAGTGTAGGGGTACCCTAGTTATACGAGTTGAATTTCTTTGGAAAACCATAGCACTTGTATCAGTGTGTTATTATCACGGTTCCATGAGGACTAATTTAACTTTGTGGGAAGGAGGATGTGCATCACCACATAACTAATTAGCAGGGTTATAGGATTACAAATTTCAAGCTAGGAGATAGAGCTTGACTTAGAGGATGACACAATAGTAGAAACCACTTCCATTTCCTTCAAATATCTTAGGGGAGGCTACAATATGGATATTGTGAATATTACTAACCCATCTGTAAGATTTTTTGTGCGCCTTGTTAGCTGCAAGTTAGGTGCGTCAGAAAGGTGGACCCAAGTGAATAAGAAGTGGCTTGATATCACGTAGAAGATGTCAAATAAAACTACAGATGACATTGTGCAGTTCATCACTGAATGAATCATTGAAGAAGCATGAATGCAGTTTGTGAAGGGAGAGAAGATAACTTGGGTTGTCATTCTTCTCCTTATTGTTTTTTGTGAGAAATGGATACTTGATGGGTCAGGTGATAAGGTATGGAAATACCAATGGATAATAAGTATCGAGTGAAAAGATTCATAGAGTATACCTACAATGGTGGGATAAACAATTCATACAAGCTTTGGGTGGAAAGATGGTATAAACAGATGTGCAAAGCATTCAAACATGAATGACACATGCCAAGGGAGCTACCTTTGGTCTTGGAAGGAAAGTTATAGTTTGCATTGTTCCAACACTATTGCCTTGGGAGATTTTACATGAAGATTAGGGAAAAGAGCCCGTGGTACAAACTACCCTTTGCATTCACTACCAATTATTTCCAAGCATCAGTCAATAGAATATTTTATGTGTGCAAGTTGAATTTTGATGCAGAAAAGGTAGAGGCTAACTTTCATACACTGCACACTACCTACGTATAACCTATAAAGTTAACCTATGTGGAAATAATGGTGTTAAATAACATAGATATCACTTATGAGACTCTGGTGGTAGGCAAGGAGGTATCAAAAGTATACATCTATTTAAGGCCTAGATTGAAAGAAGGAAGGTATATTTATGGAGAATACCTTCCTCTTCTAATCCACCTAAGGGAAAATAGGAAATGGGAACAAAATGAGCACTTGTAGCTACCCCTCCCTATCAAGAAGAGGAAGAAGAAAAAGAAGAGGGTAATGAAGAAGAGGTGGAAGGAGAAGAGGAGTCGAACCTCAACCAAAGCACAAGGAAAGAGACAATAAGAGCACAAGGAGGTAGGCCATGATGCGAGCACTTCCAGAGGGAGCAAGAATTTGCCAAAGAAACCAAGGCCTGAGAAGAAGACTCCAATAAAGAAGAAACCCTGAGTGGTTTCAAGTGAAGAGATATAGGATGCAGAGATGTTTGGAAATGAGGAGGTACCACAAATCCCCCTGATCATTCACAATGTGGATGATGATGATGAGGAAGATCATGATGCACGTGAGGAAGGTGTAAGGAAGAATGGTGAAGATGAACAAGGCCATGAAGATCCCTTCAGGGAGGATGTAGGTGGAGATCAGGATCTCAGATAAGAGCGTGACTTGCTGAGAGTGAGGAGGAAGAGAGAAATAAGGAAACCATTGATGAATAATACATAGTAATGGAAGAAGCGGTTGGTGTGGCTCACTCTGTTGTGTATGAGGTGTTAAAGGGGCGCAGAGGAAAGGGCAGAAAATGAAGGCATATTCCTCAGGGTCCTCTATTGTAATACAATGATGATCCTACAAAATTCCTATGCACAAGGTACCAAAGCTCAGCGGCCACATAAGACCTTTTATGATGGTCATTATTTGTAAAAAATGAGGCCCTCCCACACAGTAGGAAGATTATTTCTTGGGATTTCCAGTCACACATGGAAGAGCCAGTGTTCAAGGTAAACACAGAATCTTTGTAGCATACTCAGCTTAAGTCTGTACATGTAGAAGCCTTCCCAATGATTGACTCATGTATTCTCACTGACAAACAAGCATGTAATGCGCTAAACAAATTGGCGACAGAGGTTGGAGTGAGAATTTTTGACAAGGATGTTGTGATCAAAATAATGTGCAAGGAAGCTCAAGAGAATGATCAAAATATTGAGAAGCTCAAACAAGAGCTAAGCGAAGAGAAGGGACAGACATGCGCAACGTAAAAAAATGTGGAGTACATTGTGAATGTTATCACTACCGCATACCCAAACCTTACGGAACATGCAAAATATGAATATGAGATAGTGATACACTATTTGGAGGAATTGACGAGGATGATCTCATATGAGAAAATGAATGGTACATGGCCAATAACCAAGGAGATAACCATGTAGGAAAAGGTTGATAGCAAAAAAATAGAGAAACATCTTACACAGTATGAGGTGCTAGTTGTAGAGGCTAAGGAGGATGCGTGGAGGGTAGATTTTGTCTTTGATAATTGCTAATATTTTGAATAGGTTGTGATTGCGCATTCCACCAATGAAGAGGCAGAGTTGAAATAGATATAGGCTAACATGAAGAATAACAGGGTCAAGTGAGAGAAGGTGTTGGTTTAAGTGGTGTAAAAGATGGATTTGATAACAACTCTTAAATACGCACTAAGAGACAAATTGAAGGAATTGTTTCCATTGGTAACATGCAAGATGGATGCACTGGATAATGCAGCCTCGCAACTTGGAAGATGATAGCGGAGCTTAAGGGGAAGATTGACGAGTTAAATCCCGCTAAAGTACATACCATCATCGATGTCGCACTAGTCAAGAAAACAAAGGAATTATAAGGTTGGAGGGAGTTGGAGAAATTTTTGGATAAGGAATTTCCAAGGATCCTTCTGCCCAAAAAGACATAAATTCATGATTCTTTTGACACAAACCGTAATGTTATTCTTTAATTATTTCATTCGTGGAAGCATTATTTAATTTCTGAGGATAGAAAATATCCCTAGTGTGGGCTAATGTTGGTCGGGAGAATCACTAAGTAATAATAAAGCACAGAGGCTACACGTAGGGTACACGCACGTGAGGATCTGAGCAGTGCATGAGGGGTGAACTTAGTGGGAAAATAGGTCGTTACATGAGGCTGCACATAAGAGCAATAACTTAGCTATTTTTCCAGATTCAAGGCTAAAATTGTTGGCTTGTAAGAGCAAGTGTTCTTGGTGGATGTAGCCAACATTAGGTGAACCACGTTAAATATTGTCTTCATGTTGCACATTTTTCATTTATGTAATTCTATTCATACATCTTATTATTGTGATTTTGAGGAATTATTCCACATTAGATTCTATTAATTCCTAACAAAAAAAAATCTAAGAAGGAGGTAGTTGGGTTAGTCAATTCCAAAAATATTAATCAGTCATTAAATCCTATGAGAAATATGTTTTCCCTAGTTGAAATATAGATCATAGATAAGGAGGCTCATATGTACTTAGTGAGAAAATATTAGGAGAGCATCATACCATGATAACCATTCTAGGGAATCATAAAGAAAACCTATAATAGGAAAAGAAGGTGGAGTCTCTTGAAAAATTCATGATGTTATAGTGTTCTCAGAAGTATGAAATGCTTTCTTTAGGATTTTGGAAGGCATGATCCATTTTTAAGGAAGCCCAATGATCGTATTAAAGTAATGGATCATCTTGCAATATTTTAAATTCCAATTAAAGCCCTCTCCATGATACTGAGTGAACCTTCACAAGTAGATACAATGTATTCCTATCATTAGTCTCCTAAGTTGTAAATCATGGTCTTCTCCATGATGATGTGATGTGAGAAATCCAAAGTTTGAAATTTCCTCTACATGTTGTTTCTAAACAAGTTGAGAAATTTTTCCAAATTTTGTTAATCAAGTTACATTTAAGGTGTATGATGTCACACTATATGGTAATAATCCAAGGTTACAAGCAAGTTTCAAAAGGTATGTTCATGAGTTAATTCATAATGTCCTAGTGTAGAGTGTAAGTGTATAATTTTGAGTTTGAGTTAGACTATGCATAGGGTGATGAGGGACATCAAATAATTCCCCTATATAAAATACATTAATATCTTGCATGAAGAATCTCAAGAGTTTTCTCAAAGTTAGTCAATATGAGTCAAGAGTTGTATCAATTTTTTTATGAACCTTTCATACAAGTATGAAGCTCCTAAAAGATTTTAGAACATATACCAGTCAAGATACACTATGAATATGAAGTTTTTATTTGCAATAAGTATGATGATGCTTGATCAAAGATGAAGTGAAATCAGAAAAATGTAGTGATATATATTGGATGCTTCCCAGGTCAATTTGGTCATTCAAGGTCTTCATCTAATGTGTATTTTTTGGAGAATAGTCTATGTATCTGAATATAAACATGTGAGTGTCCTGATTGGAAATTAAAGGTCTAATAATTCTTCAAATAAATTTTGAAAGGAAATGGAAATGCTACAGTGCTCTCTGTGATGCACTATAGTCAAAAGATCCTTATCTCAAATGGGATGTCATCAAAAGTTTGTAATTAAGGTTTGTGGAGGTAAAGAACACTTGTTATTATACTTTGAGTGCATGTTAAAGGATCAAATTATTAAATGTCCATACAGATGTCTTGTGAAAAAATCAATGTCAAAGAAGAGATATTACATGGGTCTTGTATACTATGAAGAAGTTATCTCCTTGATCTGGGTTTTGTATAAGTGACCTAGAGGCATAAAATAATAAGATATAGGTGTGTCAGTACATAAAATATGTGTAAGGTATTTAGTGTGTGTCTTGTGACTGAATTGATCAAGGTATAATGGTTTTGATGGCTTTTTGAGGTCTCTTGATTCATGATTCCATGGTATGTATGTATGTCATGTTCATCAAACTTGTTAATGAATAGTGATTTATCTCTGTTAATGGTCTATTTAGTTACTTTGTGTAAATGATGGGAATTTTGAGTATGTTTGAAAAATGTATATGTTCAATCAAAATGGAATGCCATAGTTGAAATTTTCATTTTTTTTAGTCAAGTTTGGTGTCTTGGTCTAAAATTCCAATGTGTCAAAATGATTGAAAAATAAGGAAGCATCTTTGTCTTTTTCAAGATCATGTAATTGTGAGTATGTAATCTGAATATCTCAAGTATCATGAAAGGTTTTCAAATCATAATGATCTTGAAGGTATTTAGAGTGAAGTAAAGATACACTTAATCAACAATTAAAAGGTTATATTATGAAAATAATTTTTTAGTACTCAATTTCTAGTGCAAGGTTTTGTGGATGCATTTCAAAGACCTATAAGTCCTCTCAAGTATGAACTAGTATAATAAATATTTACTCTTTCTATATGTATATTCTGAGTAGTAACCTGATACAAGGTGAATTATGGCCTCGTGGATTAATTTCAATGTGTTCCTTGAATGGAAAAAAGGTTTAGTGTTGAGTTGATTTCAGTAAGGAATGTAATAAGTTTTTGATGAATGGAAGAGTTTGAGATGAATCTTAAAAATAAATAACCATATGAATAGTGGCTAAGAACACCACATTAATAGGCATATTAGACCTTATTATAATAAAATAAATCATATAATAAAGGGATAGTCATCACTGGTAAGATAAAATGACCAATAAACTTAGTACAGACCTTGTGAAATTAGTTTGAGGAGCTAAAGTTGTGATTTAAGGGTTTGATGATTGAAGGCCTAAATGATGGTGAATTTTTTTTGAAACTTCACACAAATGACATTTGAAAATCCATTACACATATTTTTATGATTAGATTAATCAAGATATTCACACATGTGATTTTTTTAATTTAGTTTTGAATGACAATGTATAATTTTGGAAAAGACCTAATTTGGAGCCTTGAAATGAGAATTTGAAGCATATTTGAAAAAATAAATTGCAATGAAACTTAGCACAAAAAAATTAAGCCATAATGGGTATTCAAAATCCATCTCAAATCATCAAAATATTCAATTTGGAAAAATTTATAAAGGAAATTTATACTTCTAAGGATATAAAGTTAGATATGTAGAGTTAGGCAGTTCGGCTTGGATGAGAAAACCCTTAGTATTTTTTGAAATTTTATTGACTCAACAAGAGATGTGATCATATGGAAGACCTGAAGTTGTTGGAATTATGATTTGGAGATACTTGTAAAGGGTCTATGGCTAGGAAAAAGAATGAAAAATTTAAGGCTTTTTGAGATATAACTGTAACAAGTACAATACAATAATGGATTTAAGGTTACTGTGATACAATTGTGATCTCTTCTAGGGATAAATGAAGACACACAAGTCTAAGAAATCCTTTGAAGCATACAAACTATTTTAATGTTTTTCCATGATTCCTATATAAGTTTATGTTGTGAAAAGTAAAAATTGAAGTCTATGCAAACCTGTAGGTACAATTTTGGAGCTCTTCTTAGAAGTATATTTGGTACATTTACAATATGATACGGTGATAATTATCCCACTTGATGATGAACTTATAATAAATATAATAATCTGACATGGAGAAAGGAGATAGTGAATATAAGATGAAGTTGTAAATTGATTTCTTATACTAACTAAAACCACTGTACTGTTATTTTAAGACCCTGACGTAATTTGCATTTGATCTTTTGGCATGAAGTTTATGTGTTGAGTCCAATTACTTGGGTTATAAAGTATATGGAGATAGTAAAAACATAGGGGGAGTCACAAGAAGTTATATTATGATGAGTGTGGGTTTCCATAACAATATGAAGTTGGTCCATTTTACATTGAACATGTGCCTTAGGGACAATTTCATTCTTTTGAGGCCAAGTTGGACATCACAAGAAGATGAGAGATTATACAAAGATAACTATCCAAACATGATATTTGAATCCAAATGAGGCAAGTCAAGCCTGGGGGAGCTTGATATAGGCTAAAATACATCTTTTCACATCAGGTACAAATCCTAAAATAGTAAGGAATTAGAGAAAGAAGGAAAAATATGTAGTTTTAACATGATTTACTGAAAGGCACAAGTATGGAACATGATGAATGGAAAAAATATAGAAAATTAAGAGGATTAAAAAATTAGGGGGATCATTTAAATTTTCACACCAGGTATATAGACCTCATATTCTAAATGAGAAAACACATTCCTAAGGGGATCTTGTGAACACGTAAGCTTGTATTTCGCATGCATTGTTGTTATTTATTGTCATTGTTTCATGTCAATTGGTGAAGTAAAATTTATCATAGATATCAAAGGGGGAGATTAAACCAAGAAAAATGAGAAAGGGGCTTTCAGGTGTTGTTATTGATTAGTTTTCATCAATGTTTCTAGGTGGTTTCCATTAATGAAAAAGGGGGAGATTTTTGGGAAATGTTTCATAAGGTTGTCATTGATTTAAAGTTCTACATTGATGTCAAAATGTCCCCAAGGTGTCCAGGTGCTTCCATGTCAAGTCAAGTCAAATCATTATGTCATGCTATGAAATTAGGATCCAGGTGCATGGTAAAGCAAGGAAGTTGTATGGTGAGTCCTCCTAAGGTTTTATGGAAGGATTAACAAGGTCAGACATGGTAAATTAGGTTTTCAAAACCTATCCATTGTCAAATCATGAAGTTTTAGGTAGCTCAATGGTTAATCATAGTCCCAGAACAAGTAGTAAATCATGGAAACATGAGAAATAAATCAAGGAAAATAATGAAAATAATGGTTAGAGTAGTATGAGCTTGAATAGCATCTATATAAGGAGTATTGGGTCAATACTCAGGCTTATAGGGCATGAAGGTAGCCATTTTGAGGAATGTCACTAAAGGTAAGGCTAGTAGTTAAGTGAGATAGTTGAGCCAAGGAATGATGAAGAAAACAAATATTTTAAGGAAAATACTAGGATGGTATATGTGGTGTTCAAGAATTAATAAATGTCTAAGGAGGTAAATTAAGAAATCACCCAAGTTGGCATAGTACACACTTCAAGAATAAAGAATAATAATAGAAAAATGAGAGCCTTAAAAATAAAAATATTAAAAATTGGTCATTGGAATACATGCAGGATGAGTTGTGAAGTTGTGGTCAAAGTTTTAGGACTTAAGGAGGTGTTTTGAAAAATAAAAATCAAGCACTCTAACTTCTTAGTTGTTAAGAAAAATTGACAAGACTTATTCATATAAATAATATAAGACTATATTTTCATGTAATTTGGATTAAAAAATGATACAAATGGTATAAGGGAAATTGGTTAAGTATATAAAAGTTCTAACCATTTTTATGAGCTAGTTTGAAACCCTCCAAACCCTCATCCTGAAGTGATAGGAGTAAAATTAAGTGTTTGATCTTCTAATAAATTAGAAAAGCCATGAAACCTACTTGAAAGTGTAGAGGAATTCCTTAAACATATTCTAGTGATGTTTTTCGTTTGCATTTGTGACTGTACGGACTAGCAAAACAATGGTTTTGAATAAAACTGCAAGTACATGTATGTTATGAATGTTTTATAAAGAGAACCTTGATGTTGTGGAAATCTTGTGATGTATAATACATCATCATGAAGAGATTGGAGAAATTTTTGTGGAGAATTTGGAAGGTTCAAGTGCATTTCTTCTTCCTGCCACTAGAAGCTCAAAACATGTTATAACCATTCATGAAGAGTTGAAGTAATTATTGTATATAAACTTGTCAAAATTGAAGTGTGAAATGGTCATGAGCACCTGATATAAGGTTAGAATGACTTGATAGATTCCAATGTGTGCTCCCATGGATAAGTTAAGGTCTCAATCTTATGAGTCTTAAGTTTTCCTACTTGGTTATTCAAGAAAGCTTGCAAATCTGAGTTGAACTGATATATTTACTTCAATAAATCATGCATAAAAGTATTTTAAAATTGTGTATAGGATTTCATTAAAGTGATATCACACTCATATTGACACACAAGTGAAGGAAAAAGTGTATAAGTGCTAAAAATGATGAATAATGGTTTGGAATTCAAAACCCCAAGTAAGCAAAGTTCTTGTAAACCAAAATAAGGTTGATCTAGATACCTCATATTAATGAAGATATTGATATGATAACAATGGACATGTATTCCTATCACCTAAAAGTGTCTTTACAATAAGTGGTTGACTGAGATTATACATGATTAATCTAGATATTATGTATGCAAGGTTTATATGGAAAAAACAATGTCTACCCGGTCTTGGTGCCTATGTCATAATATATTCAAGAATGACTTGAACTCCTAAGTATTGTAGATAATTAATAGCTCATGCATCAATATCTCCTAATTGTGAAGAATTTTATCACCAGGTTCTTTTTGGAAAAACTGTCAACACTCCCCATGGGATTCATGACATGGACTAACCACCTCTCATGGATGGACTAACCGCATCCCTTGGATACATTAACTCTAGAGATTATATCATAGGTTAATACATGTAGGTTTTGGTCTAACAAAAACCATTTCCAACAATTGGTATTAGAGCGAAAGGTCACAGGTTTAAATCCCCTTGGGTAACATCTGGGGGATGTTTGTTGGAAAGAATGTAAATGCTCCTCATGGGATTTATGGCATAGACTAAATAACTCTCATGGATGGAATAACCACCTCCCTTTGATTCATTAACTAAAGAATTTGTAGTGGAGATTAATACTTATAGGTTTTGGTTTAATGAAAATAGTTTCTAACAGTTTTTGTGATGTGCTAGGATTTCTTCACTGTATCTATCCACCCATTTTTTAGAACATTCAAAGGGCGAGTTTTCTCTTTTGATCTTCTTGAATGAATATCATATTATGTAGATGAAGTATATCTCTTGAGAATTTGATACACATGATCATATAATCTGATCTGAGGTCCTTAGTGTGCTTAATCTGATCTAATATAAATGCTCTTTCACTTAGTGTGATTTCATGAAATCAAATGAAGTTGGAGGTTAAAATGGGGAATGGAAATATGTATAAAGAGATATAAAAGGTTATTAAGTTCCTTGGTAATGTATTCAATCCCTATACTACCTAACATTGAATACAAACATGTCAGAGATTAGTTTACTCACCATTTTATGAGAAATATCATTTACACGAGGTGGCAGGTTGCTAAAAAATTATATAATCTTTAAAGTTCATCATTTTTCCTCAAGAAATATTAATAGGAATAAAAAAAATTGATTATATAACTACTGAAAATGTTAGAAGCTAAAAGAGAAAGTAAAAGGAAGATCTATTCGTCTACTTTGTACATAGAAAAATTAAGGCTATTTGAATAGTCATTGTATGTGAAAATTCAAGAGTCATATTAGGAGTCATGTTTGTTTATTTTAAGCTCAATTTTTTAGCAGGTAGTGGTTGTTGAAAGTAAGGAGAGCTGATTAATTGTATTTATAAATTAAGAAGGGTGTTAGTGTTTTAAAGTAATGGAAAATTAAGAGAGGAGAAGAGAAATGATGTGAGATAAAAGAGTGATCACATCATGCTGATAAAATAAAAAAAGTGGTCAAGGTGATAAATTAAATTATTGTAATAAAATTCTTAATTATAGCTCAAAAAATTAGGAGTGATCTTCCTAGCAAGTAGATTCTTACAAAACATCAATCAAGTGGTGCTTGATATTTAATTGAAGTGGATGCCTCATAACTAAAGTTAGAGCTTCAGGGTGAGTGAATGCTCACCACTTGGTGAGATCATTATAATTCTTAATGGAAAATTGTCCTTGATATTTCTTTGATTTCTCCTTTCTATGGATTTCATCCCTTATTAGGTTTCCCACCTATTGACGAGAAATTTTTTTGGGGACAAATTGGTGGTTATCTTGCCATCACTCTGGGAGTCTAAGTCCCTCTACTTAACTGGTGCAGCTATAGTACATGCATGCATGAGTAAATTGTGAGTTTTATCCTAGTAGCCTTTCGGCCAGGGATCCAATAGGGGCACTCCATTGACCCTATAGCAAATTCTTGTAGGTATCTATGAGGGATTAATTTGCTACAAATGTGACAAAGGGGAGTGAGAATATTTATAAAGGAAAAACTAATGTTGTAAGTAGAAAATTAGAGATTTACACACACTAGCAAAAATTTTCATTACATGCACTTGTATTTCAAAAGAAAAAAAAATGCAAAACAACAACAGGACTAAATAGAGCTTAATGAACACAAAGTACCAATAAACTCCTCAATAAAAGAGGCTAAAATTCCATCTTCCTTTAATGAATCTCAAGTAGAATTTATACATAGTGTGGGGAGTAGAAGACATTTTTTAGTAGGATAAATGGAAGAAACTTGCTATCTCTTGCTCTCTTCACAAGGATATCCCTCTCATGAGTTAACAGAAAACAACTCCAACATCTAAGAAGAAAAATTCAGAAGAATTTTTGAAGAAAAAAATTAAGAAGACCACAAAATGAGGATCTTGCTACAATTTATAGAAGAGGATCCAACTCTTCATCTTCCTGGTGACTTTTCGAATACCTTAATATGACTTAAGACTGTTCATATTCCACTTTAAATATTTAAGTATCTTTTATAATAGAAAGGTGACTAAAAGTTACATTATATTTCTAAATTCACTTAAGTCATATTAAAAAGTGCAACCCTCAATGCAAAAATATAACATTGAAGAGAGAGAGAGAGAAAGAAGAGGAAGAAGAAGAAGGAGAATTATGTTGAAGGATGAGCTATTGTGGTGGACTTGGCTCCACTCTCTGAATACTCTCCAATTCATGATCCTGAGAAGGCTTCTATATTTCCAAGCTCTTGTTTAAAACGGGCCACGGCTGGTTCTACTTTTTTGGCATGAGGGATGCGAATGAAGCTCAAGGTTTTAATCCATCCATCAGTCACATTGTTTATGTCCTTGCACTTCCCGAACCACAATGAATTATTTTATGTGATAAGTGGAATGGAGGCTAGGATCTCTGATAAGAAGTCAAGATTATCCTTAGTAAAAAATAATGGGTTGCCCACCCATTTCATGACATATTCCTCAAAAGGGTCAATCACTTCATCAATAGTTGTGTGTTTTCTCATTGTGGGTACTCCAAGTTTCTAAAATTTCTGATTTATACTATCGTGCAGCTTGTATATTTGTTCTTCTTTCTCCTCTAGATCTGTGAAGGCCCAATTGATTACTTAAAATATTATTGCCAAGGCCCTTGCCCATACATGTGTCAAGTCATATGTAGGATTTTCAAAAACCTTCTTATCGATAAACTCCTAACGATGGGTGTTACTCATCTCACTCACTACTTGTCCCAGAGGTTCCCAATAATCTCTTTCTTTCTCCACATCCTCTTTGAGTGTTTGAATCTTGTTGGTTTGCACACATGTGCATAAAGAGATTGACTAGCTCTTGGAGTTCTGACTTCCCTTTTTAGAGATTAATTCGATCCATTCATTATTTTATCTCCCCTGTGTTGTGAGCTCATGCGTTCTTCTGATGGATTCTAGATCAAAGCTACTTATGGGTAACACTTTCTCAATAGGAAGTGTTATATTGCTTGGTTCCACCAGGTGTTACACATAAGATGAAAGATTTCATACCTGTTCCTCTAGTACCTCAATCTTCTCTTTATATTCTTTATTCCTCACCACCATGCGAGAAGAATTGTTGATATATGTACAAATCTCCCTCATGAGTAGCTGGTCCCAATTGGATCATGCTCATGTCATAATCGGAATTGGTGTCATCTCATCCACTCACTTGATTACATTTGGCTGAGATACTTTGATGTATTGATTACTTGTCTCCCCACTATAGAATTGTGAGCTTGTCTATGTGATATTTCTTGACCTTTTTCTTTAGCCAATGAGATAATCGATGATAGATTGGGGGCTGCTACTTGTTGCACAATGTGAGTGTTGAGGATGACCATTTTCCACATCCATGGAAACATCTCTCTGGATTCATGCTTGATGATGGGTGCATCAACCATTCTTTTTTCTAGTGGAGGAGGTAAGTCCTGAATGAGATGGGCGCTAGTGTCAAAAATAGGAAAGATCTCTTGCAGTGATTCAAATATTGGATTGTGAGTCATATACTCCTCATTCTCCTATGCATCTGAGGTTGGATTTTCTATTTGCATTATTGAGATCACGTCTTCCTCTTGTGGAAACACCAGTGAGCCTTCTTCTTCCCTAATTTTATTGGGTGTCTTCTACCATGGGGAGATGTTTCCAATTCCATGGCCTTCCTTTTTGAACTCGCTCCAGAGTGTTTAGAGATGGAAGTTACCTCTACCAATTTTGAAGATGAATGATGTGAAGCTTACTTCTAGCTTGGAGAAATTCCTCATGACCAAATGATCACATATCCTCTTCTTTAAAAAAATATTTCCTCATTCTCCTCACCAACCTTTTCCAGTCCGCTCCAATATATCTCCTGATTCATGAACATGCCAGTTGATTTGGGGCATTGGGGACATCTTGAATACTACATACTTAGGATCAATACATCTCTAGCCCATCATCATGCAAGATGTCTTCATACCAAGAGAAATTTAATTTCTTCTTCTCACTGATTGTCATCCTCATGTGGTTCTTTTCACACAATTTGAAACTTTTCAATATAAGTTGGCCTATTAGTCCTTGAATTGTGGCTCATGTTGTAATTCTGGGATAGAGATCGATTCGGGCTCTTCTTGGATATCAAATTTGGCCCTGGCGATGTAGGAATGCAAAGTTAAATGTGTGAAAGTGGCCTCTAAGTGAGATGCATCATTTAAAATTTTGCACGTGAACTCCCCTAGAGATATAGGGAATGAAATCAATTTATTTCTATTACTTTTGAGCTTTTTATTCACTTGAGTGATCTACCTACAGAGCTTGAACAATACAATCTTGTCACTGAGGTACTTAGGTAGTTTCAACGGAGCTTGGTTGAAGCCAGTGACTCGTATGTAGGAGAAATTTGAGAATTGTATGAAGTACGAGCCGTATTCCTTAATTCAGGGATGCTGACTTTTTGTGACATCCTAGCTTTAATATACCCTTATAAGATTCAGACCATGTACATAGTGAATGCATCATTGAGAGAAATATATGTTTCTCTTCTCCATTACCAAATGTGGAAGTTTCTCGAATGCAGGTACCTTGGCAGCAATGTTCTGCGTGAGAGACAATCCTTTGAATGATCTCAAGCTTGTAAGGAGATAGAATAGGTAAGAATTCATGTGGATCTTATTTGTCATGGGCACTTGGAGTAGTTGCAGATGGAGATTGTTGTTGATGATCTGCCCCCAGTAAATTCTTTACTTTCCTTCTATCAATGTGAGGATGAAAATGCCCATCCAGTCTTAGAAGTCTCTCATGCTTGCTTCACCCATAACTCTACTGAGGAGAGTGATGACATAAGAATACCCTTCTCAGAACTCACACCTTGGTAGATTCTTGGACATCCTAGAAGGATTTCTTCCTGTTTTCAACCATGAGTTCAAGTGCTACTCCTTGGACATATGAATCCATTGTTTCCCAATCATGCATGACCCTTTCCTTTAGGAGATGACGACCATGTTGGGGGATGTCGGTGTCTGCAGAGAGAGTGAAATGGTCCTAGGGCTGATGACCTCCATCATTGTACCATTTTCAGCTCAGATGGTTTGTGTCTTGGGCTCATAGTGGAAAGAGCAGGCTAGGACTAACTCGAGACTCTGCACAGACACTAGGTGTCCTACAGCAATGAACAAGCCACTTGTGAATATCTGGTCTTCAATCCTCCTTCTATCCTTGGAGGCCATGTGATTCTTAAGGTCATTCAGGTCCATGTACAAGACATCATTGTCTTCCATATCATACTCATAGGCAAAGGGTTATTTATGCTTCTGACCCGTCCACTTCAACTTCATGTCTCCCTTAGAAAAAACAACTTACTATTTTTAGTAAGTGTGAAAAATCAAGTCCCTGATCTTCAACTGGATGTTGCGGCTCAGTTTTCCTCTTTCTCCCTGCATTCCTCATTCCTTTTGGATCAACTTTCTATTTTTAGCAGGTGCTTGAGGGCCCACTTACTATTTTTAGTAAGTGCCAAAAATGTCCATTTCTGGTGAATTCTCACTTATAGTGCACCTCCAATGTCTTCATCTCCTTCACAGGTTCTTCTGTTGATGACTTTCCCAAAATAGTAGTTCCTATGTAGTAGACCTACTATTTTTAGAAAGTTGGCTTATGGGATTTAGATTGATGTGGAATGAAGTTTTTTGATATGGATTTTTTCCTAATATCACCCCTCTGAAATTTTGGTCCCGCCCTCTTAATAGTCCAAGAGATTTTAAAGTTTTAATTTTCAGACTTGGTAGTGCTTTTGGATGCGGTAACAATAATGGACCTCAAAATTGTAGGTATATTTTTCTCCTCCTTAGTTTGTGAATAAAATTATGTTTTTGATGTGTTTTTTTCTTCTGGTGCTTTCATGTACAATCTTACTTCAATTTGACAACTGGTTTGATGGGAAATCCCACTTCTTTCTTCGTTGAGCCAGAAAGGAGATTTCTTCATTGTGGATGCTCTATCGCACAAGAGGAGAGTTTGAAGGTTATATTTTTTGATGGTCTTGGATAGAGGAACAAAAAAAATAAAATGGTTTGTTTATTCGTGCACTGGTTTGTAAGATTTGTTCAGATTTCTATTTTTTGGCTATGGAGATTTTATTGTTCTCTTCTTCATTGTTCTTGTTTCTCCTTCTTAGCTTGATGAGAATTCCTTTTGAGACCTGTGTATCACCATGGGAAAGGTATTTCAGTTCCTTGGTTGATCTGGTCTATTTTTTTTGCAATGGCGGAGTGATGGAAGAAAGTTGCAGAGGAAGGATGAAGATTGTCTGTGCATGGGAGTGGAAACAACTGGAAGCACTAGAAGCACTGAGCGACAGTTAGATTTTTTAAATTTTGAATGCATGGAGGGAGAAAATTGGGTGAATTTTTTCATGTTTTATGTCCCTGACCTCAGGGATGTGAGGGACATCAAATTCCATGGTGGTCAAGAGGACGACATGTGGCGACGATCTGATTGTAGGGAATGAAGGTGAGAAAAGTTGCTTTAAAGCACTAGGAGCTGAAAGGTGGTCACTTGGGTCAAAAAGACTCCCCATAAGGGCTGTCACAAAAGCTTCCCCAGGGATGGTGACCAAAGACTCCCCATAGGGGTTGGGTGAATTTTTACCATGTTTTATGTCCATGACCTCAGGGACATGAGGGACATCAATTTCCACGGTGGTCTTGGAGCTGACACGTGGCGCTTGATCTGACGACAGGGAATGGATGCTCCAAAAATGCACCTGGGTTGAAAGGGTCACGTGGGTGACCAAAAGACTCCCCATAGGGGGAGGTCACATGCTTGATGTCCCTGATCTCACAGGACATGAGGGAACATCAATTTCCAAGGTTGGTCCTGGAGTGACCTAACTTGATCCGACGATAGGGAATGGATGCTCCAAAAATGCACCTGGGGGGAACTGTCAAGTCTGGAGGTCATATGAGGGTCCCAGGGTCACATGGGGGCTGCTGAACAAGGTTTTTGTACCTAACCTTAGGGACTTCGGGGACATGAAAAAGGCTCCTGGTGTTGACACGTGTCCTCCCAAAAAATGACTAAGTCCTGAACTACCTTTGAGAGGGTAACTTGGAATGATGATAACTTGAGCTCCTGGTGGAATTTATTGGTGAAATTTTATATTATCCTAACTGGAAATGGAATTTTGAATCCAATGGAGGGGATATCATGTCTTGATTCAACCATATGATCCCTGAAAAATCATTGGATTTTTGATTTGAGACTCCACTTGTGCCTGAGAAAAATTGCCTATCAATCCTATGTGCCAAGGTGTTGTGAAAAATATGATTTCACCATCATGTAGGTATTGGAATCCTATTTCCAATGACTTTTTTTTACTTGTAACTCCATCTAGAGCTCCCAAAATCTTCTTCTGAAGCCCAACAGTTGTTTTAGGCCTGTGTACTGCCTAGGCTTGTGAACCCTGTTTTTTACTCAGACTACTCCAAGTCTTTCAAAACTTCCCCAAACCTTCCAAAATAATTTCCATGATGTTATAAGGTATTCAATTCACCTCCATGTTTGAATTTTTCCCTTTCATTCCACTCTAGGGGTTTGATCCAGTCCTGGGAAGGCCAATGATAGCCCTTCCCAATACTGCCAGAAGATAACATCTTTTCAGAATTCCCTAAAATCACCTAGGGGGAATGAATAGACTTTCCTAAATCACCTAGGGGACCAATTTGACATCAAATAGGGGGTGACCAGACTGACTGGATTTGACCTGGGGTGCCTAGGAATGATAAAACATGAAAATTTTGGCATAGGGGTATAGTTGTTGTGCTTGGAAACTTCCAATTTCCCTATTGCACATTTGAATGACAAAAACTAGCTCTAGCTTGGGGACATGACATGGAATGAGTGCAGTGAAGACATGACATGGGAATCTAGAATATCAATCTTAGACCATATAATTCATTGACCAGTGCCTTATTCATTGGGCCTTTTAGAGTCATGTACAACTTCTAGAAATAAAGATTGGAAGAAGGAAAACACACACACACAAAAATCGATGGAAAGGAAACACACAACACAAAAAAAAAGGGGAAACAAACCTAGAAATCACCTATGGTAAAAGGCAAGAGATAACTTGCTTTCACTGATGATACTATTTCAGGTATTTCCCACTGCGAGGCAATTCCAGTGGCGTTCCATCCAAATATGAGAGTAGAAAAGCATTCTCGCCACAAGCTTCACAAATCTAGAATGGGTTGAGCCATAATGAATCAAAACTTTCCATGGCTTCCTTTTGGTTCCCTTCTCTTATCCCATAGCAGGATGAAGTCTCCAACTTTGAATTCTCTTTCCTTGGCCTTCTTATCAAATATTTTATTTACTTTCAACTGGTGCTCTTTGATACAGTCCACCACTCGGAGTCTATTTTCTTCTAGCTTATCAAGAAAGAGGATCCTCTTGTCAATGGAATCCTTATACTGACCATCTTCTATTCCCTGTAGCAACTTGAGAGCTGACATCTTGGTCGTGAGGGGAATTTCTACTTCGACTCCATACAACAGTTGGAATGGTGACATACCTATTACCTTCTTGGGAGTGATCCTGTCCACCCACAATGCATCATACAAATTTTTGTGCCAATTCCTTTGGTTCTCATCTACAAGCTTGTGGACAATGGTCACAATGTTCTTGTTTCTTGATTCAGCCTGTCCATTTCCTTATGGATAGTAGTTAGAAGAATGAGATAGAGAGATTTCATAGCCATAGAAAAAATCATTCAACTCCCTTGAAGAGAAATAGGTAGCGTTATCTGCTACAATCTTCTGTGGCACTCCAAAATGTACTATGATATTCTCCCTGATGAAGTTGCATATTGTTTTGGTATTGGCTTGCTTGGTCAGAATGGCTTCCACCCACTTGGTGAAGTAATTTGTCACCATGAGCACATAGGTGTGCCCTGTGCTTGAGTGAGGATTCAGAATGTCAATGAAGTCTAGCCCCCACTACTGAAATGGTTCTTCAATAACAACTGGCTTGAGTGGTAGTGCAGCAAGTTGTGGTCTCCTAATGAATTTTTGGCATGCTTCACATTTGGAAACCCAATCTTGAGTGTTAGTAAAGAGGGTGGGCCAATAATACCTTCCTCAGAGGATCTTGTGTGTAGTGACCATCACTGAAAAATGTCCACCACATGCTTGGTCATGGTATGCTTTAAGCAATTTTTCTTGTTGCTCTTTATCTACGCACCTGAGGAAGCATCCATCCAAACCTCTCTTGTAAAGCATGTGATTCCAGATTACAAACCTTGTTTCCTTCAGCTTGAGTGTTCTCCTTTTGTTTGTAATCAAGATGGGGAGGGAATTCTCCATAAGTTAAGTAATAGGAAATATCAGTATACCACTCATCAGTAGTGGTTACAAAGATAACTTGTGGGTTGTTTTCGGAACAAGTTGAGAAAGCAAAATTTTCTTCACCTTGTTGAGCTTTGATTGTTTCATCTTCAGCAATTAACCTACAAAAACCGTTCCCCCTTACTACATTGGAGGGTTGAATCTCCAAGTCATATTCTTGAGTCTTTACAATCCAATTTCCTCTTTTATCTCTGGGATCCTACTGTGTTAAGATGGACTTGATTGCATTGTCAAGGACCATCACCACCGTATGAGAATTGAGGATGTAAAACCTGAAATTTTTTACAGCCTTGACCACTACATAGGCATGCTTCTCCAATTGGATGTAGTTTAGTTCATGATTTTTCAATGGAAAACTCATGAAAGCAATAGGTGCTTCCACACCTTCATCATTTTTCTGAACAAGAATGATAGAGAGTGTATGTTCTGATGCATAACAATACATGATGAATTCTTTGTTAAAATATGGAGACACAAGATTTGGAGCCTTGGCAATGGATTTTTTGATCTCTTCAAATGTTTCCTTCCCTTCATTGTTCCATTTGAATTTTTCCTATGGTTTCATCATGGTGGTGATGTGCTTTGTCAATTCAGAAAACTCAGGAACAAAGCGACGAAGAAAATTCACCTTTCTGAAGAATGAATGAACTCCTTTCTTGTCTTGTGGGTAGAGATAATGCTTGAATGGCTCATACTCTCTTAGGATCAATGTGTGCTCCATGTTTGTTCACAATGTTCCCCAGTAACTTGCCTTCTGTGACTCCAAAAATGCACTTTTTTGGATTTAGTGATATGCCATGTTTTCTACACCTTACAAGTACTTGTTCTAAGTGATGGATATGATCTCCCCTCTTCTTTGAAAACACCATGAGATCATCAAGATATATGACAATGTAATGTTTTAAATCCTTGAATTCCAAATCCATCTCCATTTGAAATGTAGCTCCCACATTGATTAAGCTGAAGGGCATTCTGCTGTAGGAAAAATTACCCCAAGGCATTGTGAAGGCTATGTTGGTGCCATCTTCTTTTGCCACTTTGATTTGATTATATCCTGAGAATCCATCAAGTAATGAAAGCATTTCAGATCCAGTGACTTCTTGAAAAATGTGATCCATGATAGGGAGAGGATAATTGTCTTTTAGTGATGCCTGGTTCAGGTTGCGGAAATCTACACATATTCTTATTTCACCATTCTTCTTCCACACCAGCACAATGTTGGCCACCCATGTTGAATGGTGGATGGGAAAGATGATTCTTGCATTAAGCATCTTCATTACCTCCTCCTTGATGGTATCATAAATATTTGGGTTATATGGCCTTTTTTCTTCCTGAATGGCTTAGCATCCTGCTTCAAAGGAATTGAGTGATGCATTTCCTTCGATTGGAAGGATTTGAGTTCATCATAAGAGTAGGACAAAACATCTGAATATTTCTTGAGTAATGCAACAAACCTTCTCTTCTCCTCAGGTGAGAAACATTTTCCAATATTGACCATCCTTGGCTCCTCCAGGGTGCCAATGTTTTCCTTATCAAAATCAGTTGGGCACCGAGAAGATTGTTTTCTTTTCTCTTGAATGAATCTATCATGTTTGTCAAAGAGGTCTTCCAAAGAAACTAGGCCTTTGGGAATCTTGTTTCCTTTCAATTTGATCACTCCTTCATCATCAATACCCCTTCAATTCCTTCTTTCTCTTCTTTGGCTACCACTTCTCGGTGTGGATTTTTTATTCCTTCAAAGAAGAGATTATTGAAATTATCCCTTTGTTCCAAAAATGCTAGAATTTGGTTATCATCATTAAAGACTTGCCAATGATTTGCATTATCTGGTACACTAGGCCTGAATACCATTTCAATGGTCACCTTGTCTTTACCAAAAGAAGGATGAGGTGTCACTAGGGAAGCTGATACTACAAGAGAATCAACCTTTTCATTATTTTCCCTTGGGATAGCTTCAATGGAAAATGCATCAAAAGATTCAATGCAGTCCCATACTCTGTTTCTATAATGCCAGAGTCTTGGATTTTTCACCTGATATTGTTGTCGGACTTACTTTACTATCACTTCCACATCACCTTGGCATTTCAGCTTCTTGATTCCCATGTCTTCAGCCATGCCCATGCCTAAGAGGAGAGCTTCATACTCCACCATGTTATTTGTATTATCAAATTGCAGCTTGTAGGAAAATGGGTACAATTCATTAGAAGGAGAGTACAACACTACACCTGCTCCCGAACCTGCACTAGAATGACTACCATCAAATTCCATCATCCAAAATTGATCTTCTTCCTCTTCCATAAGAAGTGGAAAGTTCTCATCTTTTTCTTGATGTGAGGAAGTAGTTGCCTAGCCCGTTATCTTGAAAAAGAATGTTTTCCTTTGGATCATCAACTTTCGTACTGTGAACTTCATCTTTCTTACTGGAAGAAACTTCTTCATCTCACCTTTCACTAGAATAGTTGCAGATGACCAATCCATTTTTATTTCTCCACCCAAGTCTCTGCAAAAGCTTCGGCTCAATAGCATGCCAAAGGATGTTGGGATGTCTGCCACCAGGATGGTTAGAAGCACCTTCTTGTCTGGAAAATCAGCTAATGCTACATGTGCATCTTTGATTCTTCCTACCAATGGAACTTGTTTGGATTCCATTGAATAGTAGGTGCCATTTTCCTAGGTCAAGGTGAGGCCAAGAGAATTTGTAACTTTGACAGGCATCACATTATCTGAGGCTCCAGAATCTATGATACAATTATTTAGCTAGAAGCCTTTAATGAGAAGTGATAGGTAGAAAGGTTCAACCCTATTGGTTTTGGAGGCACTAAGGGCTAGCATGTTTTGAGAAGGTGGTGTGGATGGTGTGGGGAGTAAGCCTTTGGAACTACCTAAGGTTATAGGATTACCACCACGAACTACATCAATGAACCTTTCAAATTGGGTGGGATGAGTTTGTAGGTATTCTATTTCTGAGAGCTAGAATTTAGTTTTGCTTGTGTGTTCCACAAAGTCAAATGGGGTTATGGTGGGTGAGGAAGAGGTTCCAGGAATGATGGAATATTTACATGGTGAAGGTTTTGCTATTTTGGGTGTTGAATTTTCCTTCAAGGGTGTAGTAACTAGCTTGGAAGGAGATGGGGATGCAGGTTTTGATGGAACCTTAGATGTTTTTGTAGGAACAACATTTGAAGGAGAATTATTCTTAGTAACCTTTGAGCTGGGAGAAGGATTAGATGACTTACTTGGTATGGAAGCATGATCCTTGCTAGCCAGTGGGTCTCCTTTTTCTTTAGCTGACTCCATAGAAGGTGGTAATGGTGATCCTCTACTGATGATTTTATTTTGTGGGACCTCTAGAGGAGAATCTTATTTCTTCTTCTTGTCCTTTACCACATCCTTTGAGGATGAAGCACCTTTCTTGGACTGTGTGTGAGTGAAAACTACACATGAGAAACCTGGAGCTTCTTCATCATCATCATCTTCATCATCAACATACTCAATTAGGCCATTATGTGTATCACCATCAACTTCCTTGACCTCAAGATAGTTTTCATAGTCCTCTGCATTTTCTTCTTCAGGTTCTTCAATTTTTGCTTCCTCCTCTGGTTCTTTAGTGTCACAAATGGCATTAACTGGTGGTGCTTCAAGAGTGAGATGAGGAGGTGGAGAAATCCTTGGTCTATTGGGAGGATTTGGATTCCTTGGAGTATTCCACATTGTGATATGGGACAACTGTTTCTTCAAGGAAACCAAGTCATTTACCATTTTTTGGAACATTGGGTCCATGGTGATGGAGCTTGAATTTTGGCCCTTTTACTTTCCATTTGGGCCTTTCACTTTACCGAAAAGGATTAGATCATCATTGGTTTCTATCGCATGGTCTTGATCTTCCCTCAATGTTCTTGGTTGGGTTCTTCTAAGGAAGAAACCTCCTTCTGATGGCAAGGAACTGATGAAGAATCTCTTCAGATTATTTTTAGGAGGCACCACATCTTCAGGGATTCTTCTTATCACTCTTGTTATATCTTGCTATGAAGTCCTCTCATTGACTCAGGAGGTTTTTTTCTTCATTTGTACCAATTGGACCAAGAGATCTTGACAATATTCTGTGGTCTTGAACCTGTGTTTGAATGCACTTCTTATATCTTCCCAACATGTGACAGACCTCGGGGGTAGCATGTAGAACCATTTGGAAGCCTTTTCTTGAAGTGACTCCACAAAGAGCTGGACTGACACATCTTCATCCTCAATGCCCAATACACCACAAGAGGTGATAAATGTTGCTACATGCTCTTCGGGGAGTTGAGAACCATCCCCTCTAAATTTTGGAAAGTTTTTTCTTGAGCCTCTCGATAGCTCGTGGAGTGGTTTAGGAAGAGCAAGTTGACCGGTGTTTCCTCCCCATGGTACATTAGGCCTATAGGCCTCACGATCAAGATCACGCTCACTATCCCCCATTCTATTTATGTTTCTATCTTCCAACCTTGCTAAGGTTGTGGCTTCTGCTGCTGCTCTTTCGTCTACCTTGGCTTGAAGTCTCTCAATTTCTTTGAGTTGAGCTCTTATTTCCTCTTCCACTCTTGCTTCTCTTTCTCTAGCTTCTTCTTCGGTCTCTACGTCAGTGAAATATTCAAGGTTCTCATTGATGTATGGAAATTCACCATCCAAAGGATTGGACAACACTCAGGTTTCCAATGTGACCGGTTTCTTGATGAAAAGGAGACCTTCGAATTCTGAGCAGCTCTTGTCTTCTTTGAAGTTCTTCAAAAATGGGGTCAGTTTGTCCTCCTTGTCTCTATTTTTGGGTGTATCTTCTATCCACCAGCTTGGAAATTTATGCTCTTCTTTGTGGTGCTGGAATTTGTCTTTGCCTCTCCAATTCAGCAGCGTGTTCTTCTTCAAGGTCAAGAATTCTTGTGGCAATGAAGTAGTGGTTGACACTTTTCTGTTATGCCAGATAGCTTCTCTCAAATATGAAGTGATATCCTCTTGGATGTGGAAGAGAAATTCAGGTCTTTCAATAGGAGGATTTCCTGGAATAGCCATGGTTTGTAGACATGTGGCTCATATAGCTATTCAAATTCTAGAAATTTTCTTTTTTGAATTTTTGAATTTTTGAATTTTTTTTTGTATTTTTCAAACCTTGTGGTCGTATTCAGGTGCAGATGCTACTAAATCTGCCCCACATTGGGTGCCAAAAACTATTCGTGAGAAAAATTTTCACAGACAAATTGGTGGTTATCTTGCCAATGCTTTGGGAGTCTAAGTCCCTCTACTTAACCGGTGCAACTACCATACGTGCATGCATGAGTAAATTGTGAGTTTTATCCTGGTGGCCTTTCAGCCAGGGATCCAACAGGGGCACTCCACTGACCCTACAGAAAATGCTTGCAGGTATCTACAAGGGAAGAATTTTCTATGAAGGTGAGAAAGGGGAGTGAGAATATTTAGAAAGGAGAAACTAATGTTGCAAGTAGAAAATCAGAGACTTACACACACTAGCCAGAAGTTTCATTACATGCACTTGTATTTCAGAAGAAAACAAATCTACAAAACAACAACAAGACTAAATAGAGCTTAATGAACACAAAGTACCAATAAACTCCTCAATCAAAGAGGCTAAAATTCCTTCATCCTTAATTTAAGCTCAAGAAGAATTTTTACATAGTGTGGGAAGTAGAAAACATTTTTTCGTAGGAGAAATGGAAGGAACTTGCTATCTCTTTCTCTCTTCACAAGGATATCTCTCTCATGAATTCACAAAAAATAGCTCCAACATCTAAGAAAGAAGCAAAATTCAAAAATTAAGAAGAAGCCTCAAATGAGGAGCTTGCTACAATTTATAGAAGAGGAGGCAACTCTTCATCTTCCTGGTGACTTTTCAAATACCTTAATATGACTTAAGATTATTCATATTCCACTTTAAATATTTAAGTCCCTTTTATAATAGCAAGGTGACTTAAAGTTACATTATATTTCTAAAGTCACTTAAGTCATATTAAAAAGTGCAACCCTCAACGCAAAAATATAACATTGAAGAGAGAGAGAGAGAGAGAGAGAGAGAGAGAGAAGAAAAAGAAGAAGAAGAAGAAGAAGAATTATGATGAAGGATGAGCTGTTGTACAGTGGACTTGGCTTTGCTCTCTAACTGCTCTCCACTTCATGATCCTGAGAAGGATTCTATCTTTAAAAGATCTTGTTTGAAACGAGCCACTGCTGGTTCTACTTTTTTGGCATGAGGGATGTGAATGCAGCTCAAGGTTTCAGTCCATCCATCAGTCACACTGTTGATGTCCTTGCACTTCCCAAACCATGATGAATGATTTTCTACAATAAGGGAAATGGAGGCTCAGATCTCTGAGAAGAAGTTGAGAGTATCCTTAGTGAAGGACAATGGGTTTCCCACCCCTTTCTTGACATATTCCTTTGAAAGGGATGATCAACTCATCAACAGTTTTGTGTTTCTCATTCCAGGTACTCCAAGTTTCTAAACTTTTTTATTTATACTATCTTGCAGCTTGTATGTTTGTTCTTCTTTCTCCTCTAGCTTTATGAAGGCTCGATTTATTGCTTCAAATCTGATTGCCAAGGCCCTCACCCATACACATGTCAAGTCTTCTACAGGGATTTTCAAAAACCTTCTTATCGATCAACTCCTGATGATGGGTGTTGCTCATCTCACTCACTACTAGTCCCAGAGGTTCCCAGTAATCTCTTTCTTTCTCCACATCCTCTTTGAGTGCTCACATTCTGTTGGATGTTGCACACATGTACAAAAAGATCTTCACTACCTCTTGGAGTTTTGACTTCCCTTTTTTGGAGATTGAGTCGATCCATTCATTGTTTTCTTGCCCCTGCATCGTGAGCTCATGTGTTCTTCTGATGGATTCTGGATCGAAGCTACTGATGGGTACCACTTTCTCAATAGGAAGTGTTGTAGTGCTTGGTTCCACCAGGTGTTGCACATAAGATGAAAGAGTTCATACTTGTTCCTCTAGTACCTCAATATTCTCTTTATATTCTTTATTCCTTGCCACCATGCGAGAAGAAGATTGTTGATATATGTGCAAATATCCCTCATGAGTAGCTGGTCCCAATTGGATCATGCTCATCTTGTAGTCAGCTGGTGTCATCTCATCCACTGGCTTGATTACCTTTGGCTGAGCTACTTTGATGTACTTGATTACCTATCTCCCCACTATAGAATCATGAGGTTGTATGTGTGATATTTCTTGACCTTTTTTCTTTAGCCAATGAGACAATCATTGATAGATCAGGGGCTGCTACTTGTTGCACAATGTGAGTGTTGAGGATGACCATTTCCCACATCCATGGAAACATCTCTCCAGATTTAGGCTCAATGATGGGTGCACCAACCATTCTTTGTTCTAGTGGAGGAGGCAAGTCCTGAATGAGAGGGGTGTTGGTGTCAACAATAGGAAAGACCTCTTGCAGTGGTTCAAAGATTGGATCGTGAGTCATATACTCCTCATTCTCCTGTGCATCTATTGTTGGATTTTCTATTTGCATTACTGAGATCACGTCTTCCTCCTGTGGTGATGCCAATGAACCTTCTTCTTCCCTGACTTTCTTGGGTGTCTTCTCATGGGGAGAAGTTTCCAATTCCATGGCCTTCCTTTTTGAACTCACTCTAGAGTGTTTAGAGCTGGAAGTCACCTCTACCACTTTTGAAGATGAATGATGTGAAGCTTGCTTCTGGCTTGGAGAAATTCCTCATGACTGAATGATCATAGTCCTCTTCTTCTGAAACCAGTTCCTCATTCTCCTCACCACCTTTTCAGTCCACTCCAATATATCTCCTGATTCATGAACATGCCAGTTGATTTGGGGCATTGGGGACATCTTGACTACTGCATACTCAGGATCATACATCTCTGTCCCATCATCATGCAAGATGTCTTCATACCAAGAGAACTTGAATTTCTTCATCTCACTAATTGTCATCCTCATGTGGTCATTTTCATGTACTTTCAAACTCATCAATACAGTTGGCCCAGTAGTCCTTGACTTGTGGCTCATGTTGTAATTCTAGGACATAGAATGAGTCAGGCTCTTCTCAGATGTCAAAGTTGGCCTGGCGATGTAGGAATGCAAAGTCAAATGTGTGAAAGTGGCCTCCAGGTGAGATGCATCATTTGAGATTTTGCACGTGAACTCCCTAGAGATATAGGGAATGAAATCAATTTCTTTCTCCTACTTCTGAGCTTGTTATTCACTTGAGTGATCTGCCTATAGAGCTCAAACAATACAATCTAGTCACTGAGGTACTTAGGTAGTTTCAGTGGAGCTTGGTCAAAGCCAGTGACTCGTATGTAGGAGAATGTTGAGAATTGTATGAAGTATGAGTGGTATTCCTTAATCAGGGATGCCACTTTTGGTGACATCCTAGCTTCAAGATCCCCTTCTAAGATTCAGACCACATACATAGTGAACACATCATTCACATGAGTGAAATTCCTATTTCTCTCCTCCATTACCAACTGTGGAAGTTTCTCAAATGCAGGTACCTTGGCAGCAATGTTTTGCATGAGAGCCAATCCTTTGAATGATCTCGAGCTTGCAAGGAGATAGACTAGGTAAGAAGTCATGTGGAACTTATTTGTTGTGGGAACTTGGAGTAGTTGTAGATGGAGATTATTGTTGATGATCTTCCCCCAGTCAATTCTCTACTTTCCTTCTGTCAATGTCAGGATGAAAAGGCCCATCCAGTCTTGGAAGTCTCTTGTGATTGCTTCACCCATAACTCTACTAAGGAGAGTGATGACATCAGAATACCCTTCTTAGAACTCACACCTTGGAAGATTCTTGGGCATCCTAGAAGGATTTCTTCTTGTTTTCAACCATGATCCGAGCACTACTCCTTGGACATATGAATCCATTATTTCCCAATCATGCATGACCCTTTCCTTGGAGATGATGACCATGTTGGGGGACATCGGTATCTATAGAGAGATTGAAATGGTCCTAGGGATGATGACCACCATCATTGTACCACTTTCAACATTAGATGGTTTGTGTCTCGAGCTTGTAGTGGAAAGAGTAGGCTAGGACTAACTCGAGACTCTACAAAACACTGGGTGTTCTGCAGCGGTGAATAAGCCACTTGTGAATATCTGGTCTTCAATCCTCCTTCGGTCCTTAGAGGCCATGCGAGTCTTAAGGTCATTCAGGTCCATGTACAAGACATCATTGTCTTCCACATCATACTCACAGGTGAAGGGTTGTGTCGGCTTCTGACCCATCCACTTCGGCTTCATGTCTCCCTTAGAAAAAGCAACTTACTATTTTTAGTAAGTGTGAAAAATCAAGTCCCCGATCTTCAACTGGATGTTGCAGCTCAATTTTCCTCTTTCTCCCTGCATTCTTCTTTCCTTCTGGATCAACTTTATATTTTTAGTAGGTTCTCGAGTGCCCACTTACTATTTTTAGTAAGTGCAAAAATGTTCATTCTATTGAATTCTCAGTTGTAGTGCACCTCTAATGTCTTCATCTCCTTCGTAGGTTCTTCTTTTGATGACTTTCCTAAAATAGTAGTTCCTATGTAGTAGACCTGCTATTTTTAGAAAGTTGGCTTCTGGGAGTTAGATTGACATGGAACAAAGTTTTTTGATATGTTTTTTTTCCAATATCACCCCTCTGAAATTTTTGGCCTACTCGCTCAATAGTCCAGGAGATTTTAAAGTTTTAATTTTCAGACCTGACAGTGCTTCTGGATGCGGAAGCCATTAATGGACCTCAAAATTGTAGATCTGGTTTTTTCCTTTGTTTGTGAAGAAAATTATATTTTTGATGTGGTTTTTTCTTCTGGTGCTTCACATGTGATCTTACTTCAATCTCACCCAACAGTTTGACGGGAAATCCCACTTCTTTCTTTGTTGAGCCAGAAGAAAGGGATTTCTTCATTATGGATGCTTTGTTGCACATGAGAGGAGAGTTTGAGGTTATGTTTTTGATGGTCTTGGATAGAGTAAAAAATATAAGAAATATGGCTTCATTGATTCATGCACTGGTTTAGAGGATTTGTTTAGATTTCCATTTTTTGGATATGGAGATTTTATTTTCTCTTCTTCGTAGTTCTTTGTTTATCCTTTTTAGCTTGATTAGAATCCCTTCTGAGACCTATGTATCACCATGGGAAAGTTTTTTTTTTTACTTGGTTGATCTGGTATGAGTTTTTTGTTCAGTAATGGTGAATGATGGAAGAAGTTACAGAGGAAGGATGAAGATTGTTTGTGCACGAGAGTGGAAACAACTAGAAGCACTAGAAGCACTGAGTGACAATTAGATTTTTTTAATTTTGAATGCAAAAAATGTAGGGAGAATCTTGTGCATAATATTTTCATGTTTGATGTCACTATCCTCAGGGATGTGAGGAACATCAATTTCCATTCCATGGTAATTAAGAGGAAGACACATGGCGACGATCCAATGGCAGAGAATGAAGGTGAGAAAAGTTGCTTCAAAGCACTAGGGGTTGAGAGTCGGTCACGTGGATGACCAAAAGACTCCCCATAGGGTCTGGGTGAATTTTTCCATGCTTGATGTCTTTTACCTTAGGGACATGAGGGACATTAGTTTCCATGGTGGTCTTGGAGATGACACATGGCGCTTGATCTGACGACAGGGAATGGATGCTCTAAAAATGCACTTGGGGACTGAATGTCAAATTTGGAGGTCACATGAGGGTCCCAAAGGTCACATGGGGACTGGGAATATTTTTCCAAGGTTGGTGTACCTACCCTTAGGGACTCTAGGGACATGAAATCCCACCAAGATACTAGTGCTGACATATGTCTTCCCGAAAAATGACTAAGTCCTGAACTACCTTTGAGAGGGTAACTTGGAATGATGATAACATGAGATCCTGGTGGAATTTATTGGTGAAATTTTATATGATCCTAACTAGAAATGGAATTTTTGTTCCAATGGTTTGGGTAGCATTTCTTTATTCAACCATATGATCCATAAAAAATAGGATTTTTTATTTAAGACTCCACTTGTGCCTGAGAAAAAGTTCCTACAAATCCTATGAGCCAAGGTGTTGTGAAAAATATGATTTCACCATATTTTTGAAGATGTATTGTTTTACTTCTAACTCCATCTGGATCTCTTGGAATATTCTTCTGAAGCCTAGCAACTGTTTTAGGCTTGTGTACTACCTAGGCTTGTGAACCCTTTTTTTTACTCAAACTATTCCAAGTCTTTCAAAACTTCCCCAAACCTTCCAAAATAATTTCCATGATGTTCTAAGGTATTGAATTCACCTCCATGTTGAATTTTGACCTTTTGTTCCCCTCCAAGGGGGTTGATCTAGTCTTGGGAAGGCCAATGATAGTCCTTCCCAATAGTGCCAGAAGATAGCATCTTTTCAGAATTCCCCAGAATCACTTAGGGGGAATGAATAGACTTTTCTAAATCACCTAGGGGACAAACTTGACATCAAATAGGGGTTGAATAGACTGACATATTTTACATAGGGTGCCTAGGAATGATAAAACATGAAAATTTCGGCACAGTGGTATAGTTTTCATGCTTGGAAACTATCAATTTCCATGTTGCACATTTACACGACAACACCACCTTATATAATGTCTCGTCATAGTACATTTGTATTTATTTATCTTTCTATTTCCTGGTTATATGGTCATGTTCTTCATGGTTATCATAGTTAAGCTTGGTTCATTTAATTATTATAAATTTCATCTAAATTTTAACAAGCACTGATTCAACCTACCTCTTAGTTCCTAGAATTTCTAATAGAGATTTCCCCCAGAATTATGCTACATTTAAATTTTTGAATGGATTTTATTTTATCTAGGTGTATAGTGTACCCTTCCTTTGTTTGTTCAACCACCCCATACTATAATGGGACAATTTGATCGTCTTTTTTTATTCCAATTCCTTTTAGATGAGTGCTAATGAATCTTACAGACGCTCAAATTGACCAAGTTTATAAAATACGAACAATGTTTTTGCACTTGGAGTATTTAGAAATGTTCTCTGTATGGATGGTGTTTTTGCGGCTTTTGTTTTTTCTTCCTCCATTTTATTTTCTACTTTCTCTATTTTCTCCTTCTTTTCTTTCTTATTTTCCTCATCTTCCTCCTTTTTCTTGTTCTCCTCTTATTTTTTCTTTTCCTCCCAATCCTCTTTCTTCATCTTTTCCTCTTATTATTTCTTCTATTCATCTACCCTTTTATTTTTTCCCTCATCTTCTTATTTCTTCTCCTCCTCTTCTTTCTTCTTCTCCTCTTATTTTATTTTCTTCTCCTCCACTTCTTCTTTCTTCTTCTCCTCTTCTTCTTTCTTCTTCTTATTCTTCTTCTTCTTTCTTTCTTTTACTTCTTCTACTCTTGTTCTTTCTTATTCTTGTTCTCTTATTCTTTCTTCTTTTCATCTTTTTATTTTTTCTTTCTTTCTTATTTTTCCTTCCTTCTTTTTTTCTTTAATTTCCTTTCTTCTTGTTCTTTCTTGTTTCTTATTCTATTTATATTTTCTTTTTATCTTACTCCTATATTTTCTTTCTGTCCCCTCTTTTCTTTTATCTTCTTATTTTTGTGTTTTTCTCGTCTTTATCCTCTCTTTTTTTCTTTTCTTGTCCATATTTTTCCATTCTTTTCCTTTCTTGTTATTTATTTTTGTTTTCTTTTGTTGTTATGTCTAGTAGTTCTAGTATTTCTTTGATACAAATCATATCCATGGATTTTTCATTTTTATTTTTTCTTAACTCTTGAAGTTATTTCTTAAAACCTTACAGTCTATATTTCCTCTTCTAATTATATTTGTAGTTCTATTTCTTTTAGTAAGGAGTGTGAAATTAGATAGATTATATCTTGAAGTACCAATGAAATTATTTTTAGGTAATGGAGTATTGCCTCTACCATAACAACTTGTTGGGTTGCAGAGATAGCTTCATATTTTTTTGAAATTGTTTCCTATACCCCCGTGCAGTCAAGTCATATTTTTTAGAACTTTTAGGATGACCTTGAAAGTTGATATTCCTCTAATGATTCAATCACCCTATGAATTATGGGCTAATTTATTCTTCTTGTTTTTTTTTTCTGTGGGGGAGGGTTTTTACTTATGGGGGTCTTTCACTATCTGATTATATGATTTCCATTGGATCTTCACCCAAATATTTCAGTTACTAGTTTTTTTTTCATGACCACTTGTTTGGATGTCATGGCCTTTTGTCTCTTGTTTGGGGCCCGTGGAGTTGGTTTTGTTTGGCATCTAAGTTTTTTTGTTCATAGACTTTGGTATTTTTATCCATGTACCTTCTTTTTTCCTTTTTAATCATGTCATTAGTTTTTCTAATGGTCTAGATGATTCATCCAACCTCATGGTATCTTATGGTAAATCATTGTGATGTTTTTTTCTTTATTCCTCCCATGTTTCTGCAATTATATCATCAACACTTGGTGGCATTAGAATTTTGTCTATCAATGGGTATATCTATAATATCCTATAATATAGTTTACCATTAGTTCATCTGATGCTTCATATGGGAGTGGGGCAATATTAGTAATCTATGGGTGAAGGGTCGAATAAATGTATAATCAATATCCACAATAAATACCACTTCTTTTTCATATTTGTAACTATTTATTAAGAAACCCTATATTTGTTAGCAACCATTCTTCTAATATTCTAGATCCAACTAATCAGTGAAGTAATTTGTTACACTTGAGATAGAGTGTTCATATGTCTAAAATTTGTTTTGTCTATGGGTGTATTTTGATCCCATTGTACTTACTCTATTTTTCTGAGTAGGGTACAAGTGAAATACATGGCTAGACATAAAGTAGTGACCCATAAAAAAGTGTGTTTTCCCTCCTTTATTTTCCTTGTATTTTCATGGAATTCCTCTATGAGTACCTCACAAAGGTTGTATTCATAGTGGCTCATTATCATTTCTAGGGCTAATACTGGTGCTTGTAGCATGTGCACCATATTTTCTATTTGTATGATAAATTTATAAGGAAATAGATTTGGTAGCATACCTTAGAATGTTGATTTTTGATTTTTCTAATACTACACCCTCTTTTTTTGGTTGTAACCCTCATTAGTCATGTTATTGTTCTACATTCAAATATTCTTCTTTTGTAGTTGTAGTATAAGTATCCTTTCCCATATCCCCTCTATCCTCTTCATCATTGTTGTGTTTATTTGGTATGATTGATGAAAATAAATCATTTCATTATGCAACCGGATGAGAAGAATCCCTATGGTGTTTTCGGTCATTAAAAATATGGGACCTTTTTCCAAGTGTCCAACTTTAATTCTACAATTATCTTTGTATTCTCCTTATATTCCATTTCCTTGTACTTTCATTCTTCTAGAGGATAAATTAGACAGTCGAGTTCTAGCCAAGTATGGTCATATTCAACTATGGTGGAGTGGATGTATTTTTACATATCACTGCATATGCATAAATTTGAAGGGGACACATGGGAGAAAGCTCCCTAGGGTCTGGTAGCATTGATTTCAAAATGTTTATTGAAATTTTGGCTTTGGGAGGTCAGATTGTGTAACAATGGTGGGAGTTTCCATTTTTCCCTAATGCTCTATTTTTTGTGCCCTAGCTCGCATTTCTCTTTTTCACCTTTTCTCTCATTTTGATTACTTTGTTTTTCATAAGTGTACAAGTCTTTCCTTTGTGGTCTTATCTTTTATATTTTTGTTTGCACCTACCACTATTTATTTCTTTGTCTGTAGAATATTATTTTATTTTATTCACTTTCCCTAATGTCTTTGGATTTGGTTTTCCTATTTTCTCCTTCCATGGGTGTTTTTCCTTGTTTTGTGGATTTTCCTACTTCTTTTTGTTCCATGGATTTTTATTTTTCTGCTTTCTTTATTTTGTGGATTCTTTTCTTCATTACATGTGTTTCCTTCATGGTTTCATTTTCTTTATTTTTCTATGTTTTCCTTATTCCACAATTTTTCTTATTTTTCTGCGGTCTTTGAATATTTCTTGTATGGATTTTTTTTTCCTTCTTTGCAGGTTTTTGTGTAGGTTTTATTGTATTTTGTCTTTAGTCTTCTTTTTATGTGTATTTCTTCACAAATTTCTATTTTCCTTTCTTCCTGTAGGTTTTATTATATCTTCCTTTCCTCATTTCTTTTTTATTTATTTCCTTCAATTTTTTTTTAGATAAAAGGTGGCCTTGCAGGTTTTCACCCTCCTCCTCGCCATCTCTGTCGAATTAATAGATATTCATAGCAAGACAAATTTCATTTTTTTTCTTTTTTTCTCCTCTTTCACAATTTTTTTTCATTTTTTAAGTTATTATTTTATTTTTGTTTCATTATGCAGTATGATATTTCTTTATCCATGCTCCATTTACATGACCTGGTATCTCTTTTTTCTACAATGTTTAAAGTTTTAATTAGCTTCAGATGGTAAAATGTTTTTTACTATATAGGGGCCTAGCCATCAAATTTTTAGCTTCTTGGGCCTCTTCCATTTTCTATCATATAATATTCCTTTATCTCCCATAAAAAAAATCTTTGTGCTTGCAAATTCCTATCATGCCAAAATCTTTACTATCTTCATTGTTTCTTGTGGTTTGATTATATGTGGAAAGGAAGCGTTTTTCATCCAACTTCTCCAATTCAATGATTTTTTCATGTACTGAAGGATCCTTCATTAATTTTGAAATCTATTGCCACTCTGAGGATTGGGAGGATAAATTCCATTGGGACTGTGAATTCTAATCCATACACCAACTAGAATGGTGAGTAATTTTTTAGCCTCTTGTATGTTGTGTGGTATGCCCATAGTGTTGCGGGCATTTTCAAATCCTAATCCACGTTCTGTAGGGAGAATATCTTTGTCAATATTTTATTAAATGCCTAATTGTGTCATTTTACGGGTGATAAGGAGTAATTTTGTTATGATTTATCATGAAATGCTCTAGTTGTTATTTTATTGTTTCATTGATAAAGTGTTTTTTCTGATCACTTGTGATGCATATTGGACACCTGAATCTTGTTATGATATTTTTGTAAATAAATTTGGCCATAGGTTTTTGTAGTAAAATATTTAGTTTACATTACTTCTTCCCATCTTGTCAAATATTATTCCAATGATAATGAATCTTTCTTGGGAGTGTCTTCTATGGGTTTAATTGGCCTAATAAAATCTATTACCACTTTTCAAATGGGACAATGCAAGAACAATGTCTCAATGGAATTTCATCTCTCAGCATTTGGTTTTCCTACCCACTAAAAAATATCACTAGATCTTGCATGTTTATGTGCAAAATTAGAATAATGTAGGCCACCACAATCTTGCCATCATTACTTTCTTTACCATTTGTATCTCCTCCATTATGTCCACATTATGTGCCCTTATGGGATTCTCTTAGAATATTATTTCTCTCTCATGCTCAAGAACTACGTACCTAAGGACTTCATCTTGTCCTTTCTTGTAAAGTTGGCCTTGAATGAGGGTAAATGGGAATGCTTGAGCTAATAGGGTTCATTGCATTTTATTTTGTGTATTTGTCAGAAAATATCTTGTAGTGAGTAATTGGGATATTTCTTATAATTAGTATTTGGGACCACTTCAACCATAAAAAAATGTTCCCATGGAAACTCATCATCAAAAGGGACTGAATCTTCTCCTATTTCAATTAGTGATAAATAGTTTGGCTCCATTTTTAAACTTTGGTTTTACTTGATAGAGATAGTAAAATCAAATTCATAGAATAGAATTAGCCACCTGCATACTCTACCTTGTAACACCGGTCCATTGAATAATTACTTGAGGGGTTTATGATCTATGTAAAACATAAATGGTGTATCTAGTAGATAATGTCTAAACTTTTGTAATGCATACACCATGGACTAAGGCTTCTCTTTCTATTGTGGAATTTTTTTTTTCTGATTTGGATAATTTGCTGCTATGCAAAGGCTATGGGATGATCCATCTTTTCCCATGGTTGTGTTACAAATGTACCTATTTATAATCCTGAAGAATCTAAATGAACATGGAATGACACTTTACAATCTAGGAATATAAGGATATGGGCATGTAAGATCTTATCTTTCAATATTTCTAAAATTCATCGCACATACTCTTTCGTCCATTCTATATTTTTTTTTTATTTATTTTTCAATAGTTCTTCCAATAATGCACTTATAGTTGTATAATTTCTTCTAATTTTCCTATGATAACCTGTGTATCCTAGGATTGTCTGCACATTTTTTTTTTTTGTGTTTTGCGTAGTGGTAAGTGTTAAAATTGTGGATGTATTTAATGGGTCTATTCACAATCCTTCCTTACAAATTATGTTACCCAATAATGTTCCAAAATTTGTAAGAAAGATGCATTTATTTAGATTCGAATGATGTTGTAATGTGCGACATCTTTGAAACATTAAGTCTTAACACTTAAATGTGATTTTTCAATAGTCCATAGATTGTCTAGTCATTGAAGTATACCTCTAAGGAAATCATGGATGAATTATTTTAAATGCATTAATCATTATTCTATTGAATACCATGGGCGTATTATTTAAACCAAATGGCATAAATTTATACATGAAGGATCCCCATTCAGTGGAAAAATGTTGTTTTGGGATGACCCTCAAGTGTAATTCTAACCTGATGGTAACCAGAGAACTCATTAGTGAATGAATAGACTTGTCTTCCTGCCACATTTTCTAAGACTTCTTCTATAAATGGAGTAGGAAATGGATCATGTACACATGACCTATTCAACTCTTTGTAATCCTACGTAGATCCTTATTTCTCATATTTTCTTATTTAACACCATTGGACTAATCCATTCCACATCCTCAACTAAGTTTTATTATTTTCGTGTTCAACATTTTGTCAATTTATAGTTTTAAATTTCACTTTTATATTTGAGGATTCATTGTATATGGCCTTTTCTTTAGTGGTTTTACTATCCCTGTTTTATTTGAATTTTCATTGCACCCACTTCTTCTTTGAATTTTTGTAGTTCTTTGAAGTCTTTGGGGAATATATCTTGATATTCTTTGATAAGTTTAATTACTTTTGCTACTTCTTCCTCTCCCCAATAATCACCTATTTTTGCAAATTTTTATTCTCCTTCTATTCCTATGTTTTCATTCTCTTAGTTTTTATTGGTTTATAGAAACTATTTTTCATCTTCTATTTTAGTTTCTACTACCTTTCATGTTCTCTTTCTATTGTTTAATATTTTAAAGTTTCTAGTTTTTCTTCTTTGTCTTCTTTTTCTGTGATAAAACAAAAAAAAAAATCTTTTATTTTTGTTTATTTTCCTATGTACTTTTTGTTTATCATTCATGCACTAGGATATATCTTGTAGCTTGAGTATTAACATATTCCTTAGGTAAGAATAAGAAATTTATTATTTTCTGAAGCACTTGAAAATTTATTAAGTTTGCATCCCATAATCTAAAAATGTGGAAAAAAGTCTATTGTCACTTGATTCCACTCCCTTGTATATGTTCTTGTTTCTTGATGGATGTAGCATGATCTAGGAAAGGGTCCCAATGTCCAAAAGTTGGATCCAAACTATTGAAGATGTTTCTCCACATATTTTCTAGTGTCTTAAAAATGCCTTGAGTTGTTGTTGGGGGTATCCTTATCCTATTTATTCATGAATATCTAGATACTACCATTCACTTTCCAAATATTTTGTTTTAATTAGTGTCACCACTAATTTCCAAGGTTTTATATTAGGTTTATGAGTTTCCCACCAACAAGTGACATTTATTTTCAATGTATTATATAGTGTTTCCATCTAAGTTTCTTCATTTAGTAATCCTTTCACCATCTGTTCTATATATCCCTCAAAGTCTCCAATTCTAAAAAAATTTGGTAGTGTGTGGTGAGAAGATCCATGCCTTAATCTATATTTCCTCTAAACCATTCATTTTAGTTTTTCTTCCTTATTCTAATTCTCCATGGGGTAAGCTTCTTGTTTTGTGGAATAATATCCGTCCCCTTATTAAAATTAATCTTTTATGGTCCAATATAGTTATTATTCATCTTTTCTGGAGACATATTGATCATGTTATAGGGTTATTATATTAGATTCTAATTTTATTGCATATAAAATATTTCTTACTCTTATTTCAGGGAATGCATATACCCAAGATTTTACTATGATATGAAATTTCATTTGTTGATTTACCGTGTACTAAACATTTTCCTTCTAAGTTAGGTTCAAATTCCTCATCAAAATTTGATATTTTCTTAAGGGTGTATATTCCTTTAGTATCATCAAAATCTTCTTCTTTTGTATCATTCCAGAGTTTGACTATGCCACACTCATGCTCATTTGTAATGGTGGATGAACTCAAATACCATATAAATCCATAGTTATTTATTCTTCTTTAGAGTTCAATGTTCCATTGTAATCTAGAAACCATTTAAGTGATAAGATGGCATTATACATGGGTTTCTTGGCTATATTTTATATTACTTCAAAATATATAATTTTTTTATCCTTATGAAATTAACTTCTACGTTCCATAGTACTCCAACTAGGGATTTTTTTTATCCATCCGTAAGGCCAATGTCATATCTTGCAGCATCCAAATAGGGTATTACAAGTTTTTCCCAACTAGATTTTGATATTATATTTACAACCACTCCAATATCAAGTAGTATTTGTGTGATTGTTGTATCACAGATCTCAATATTTAGGTATATAATGGATTTTCACTATGTTCTTTAAGTGTATAAGACATTTTTCCTTTTTTTTTATGTGCAACCTCAATCCACTAGAAACTAATTTTTTTATGTTTTTTATTCCAATATTTGTAAAAAAAATAGTTTTATTACCAATCCACATCTCATGGTTAGTCTTGTTATTTATTTAAGGTCATTCGCCCCTTCTTCCAAATTTTTTTTGGTGGATTTTTAGTTTTGTAACCTCTTTATCATGTAACTGTAGTTTAAACCATTTTTTGTTATGCTCTTCTTTAATAGATGTGTCTTATTTCATATGTGATTTGATTATTTTTCCTTTTTCATTTCTTTGTTCCTTCTTGTGGCCATTTCTGGTAGTTGACGAGTGTCATTGACACTCGCACTAAATAATTATTTCATGATTGTTAGTTCGGGGTGGTGTCCATAGCTGTTTGCAACAAAGAGAATGATTGAAACTATTCTAAGCATGCATTCACTATTAAAGACGATTAAATACTACTTCTAAATGTAATTAAAAAAACATTCTATTGATAAAATAAAGACTAATAAATTCATGAATTGAAATGCTAAAAGTGTTGTAATTTTCATAAATAACCAAATGCTAAATAACAAAGATTTGAGTAAATGAACAATTCCCTTCACATTGGAGATGAGTGGCCCTTACTCCTTCCCTCTGATACGGGTTGGAATTAAAAATTACACTAGTTGATTTAACTCATAATCACAAACTTTATTGAATGTAATAAAATGCTTTCTTCAACAATAACCAACCAACCTCTAAATATACTACAAACACTATTTTATATCAATCACAGTCTTTATCACTCTAAAAGAGGATGGATTATTTGCAAGAACTAACTACTAATTAACTGAAATATATCTATGACAACAACAACTTGTTAAATAGTTACAAATTTGAAATAGCAAGTGCGTGCCATGATTATATTTGATACCATCTTGTTAAATCCAAGTGGAGTCCTTGATTAAGTCTCATCTGTGATGGTTTAGTGATTCCAGAGGATGTCACAGATTATGCACTCAAATCCCTTAAGTCATTATGACTATGAGTTGTTATGTCCTTTTTTAAATGTTTCCACTCGAACTAGATGTTAAATTAGACTTGCATAATATACATGAGTTACATGATAACTAGATGATAATATACATTCAATGATCTTTAAATCATGCAAGTTGTGTGCTGACAAGATCAACTTACATCCTTGATGTACATGTCCTTTTCTTCCTTTACATGAGTCTTGTGCTTCCATAGCCCGAGTCATGTGCTCCAAAGTTAGACTTTTGCCAATGTGTGGGTGAGTCCTATGGTAATGTGTTAGTGAGTCTTGTATTTTAATTAAGATATGTCCTTTATCCACATTTCTAGTGCATATATAAATTTATTTCTACTCATTTGAATAAGCATAAATAATATGAAAATAAAAAAGTTTTATGCACAAAACTTCCTCTTAAATATATTAAAGTGTTAATTACAAAATTATATTATAAATTTTAGTACAAAATGATGAAACAAAAATGGCAGTTCATATGTGAATTAATAAGGTTCATCACTCCCCCACACTTAAGTATTAGCAGTTCCTCCTTCTACAGGGTTTCTGTTTAGGGATTTTACCATTCATATAAAATTATACTCATTTGTAAAAGTGATCCATGATTTATCTTATGTTGTATTACAGAACCCATAAATTTGTATCGTTGTGTCCCTCCATTGTTTTTAGCTCTATGTTATTTGATACTCAGTTTTGTTCCATCTTGGCACAAGTGATAATATCAGTGGAGGTTGAAATCTCATACCAATCCATTTCTCTTGAATTTACAACATGATTTTGCATTGGTATTTTTCTCTCTTTAGTGACCATCAAAGGTTAGCTAGTTATATAACCTCCTTCTTCTAGACCTTGGGAAGTAATCCATATTGTAGTAAAAAAATAAAGGAAATTCATGTTAAAGTTTATGAGTACATACTCCCTAAAGTCTAGTACACAAGTTGAGATATTTTCCTTGTATTTGTCCACAAGTTGTAAGCAATAAACCTGGGCCTAATACCTCCTAAAGAGTATTTATGGTGCTAGAAGATCATGCATCATTAGGAGGATTGAAATAGTTTCTTCACTCATGTAATATCCCCTTTTATCATGCTAAATGGATTGATTTCTTAAAGTGGAAACAAAAGATCTCAAATTCCCTTCCCCTACATATAAGTTGATTGGTATTTCCACCATCTCAAGGAGCAAACATTTTTGGACATAAAATTCACATAAGAAATTGTTACCAACTGTATATGCAGCTACATATGCTCCAATAAATATTTTATCATTTCAAACTCTATGGATTAAGTGGAGAAGATTCTAGAATATTTCCATTTAAAGAATTGTTCCTTCAGGAATAAAGCATAGAAATTGGAAGGTGCTCTATAAGCAAGGGCTTGGTCATATAAATGGCAGAAAACAAGCATGTTATCTTGAATTACATTCTTTTCCTCTCTTAATATTTTTTTCTCCTCTACTACTCCCATAACATCATAGAAGTGCTACATCCACTTTACCATACCTTTTAGTAAAATGATTTTTCGAAAAGAAAAAATTAGTTTGAATCATTTTCTCATTGGTTTCCACAGAATCCGTATTAAAATTTTCTTCTTGTAAAAGTGCAAGTTCAGTAAATAGTTATTCAGTTCTAAACTATATGGATTGAATTATTAGTTTTCTTAAATTACATTTTGTTGAAGTTATTGAATGGTTATATCTTTCTGCTCCAATGTTTGTTGGATTTGATGAACTTTCTTATCTCTATCTTCTTTCAATTGGGAAATTCATGCATCTTTTTCTTCTAAGATGAGTTGTAATTGGGTAATCATTTCTTGAGCTTGTTGTATCTCATATTGTACTATAGAAATGAACAATGATTATGGGATAAGGTTTTCACTATATACATGTGAGCTAGGCTCACCTTCAAGCATAGATGGTTTCCCTTGTCAAGGAGTGACTCTTTAATAATGGTTGTTATTTTCTCAATGTCTAATTTAGAAAGAAATTTTGGAGGGAATGTAAAGGTGGGTGGAGAAGTAGGAGGTGTTTAGTATAAGGTTTTCTTAATAGTAGTTCCTTTTTTTCCTCCTGTGAAGGAAAAATTTCAGTTTGGTGTTCCTAAATACTTGGGTTGGTACTGATGACCTAGGCCTTTTCCGTCTATTTTATATTGAGGGACCTATTTCTAGAACTATAACAGGTTGAAGGGAATATTTATTTTGGAATTTGACCGACATTTTGAGCTCATAAATCTTCTTGATGAATTGATACTTATAGATAAGGTGAATGTGGCCTTGGAACTTTATACATGGGGGAACCAAACAAAATTTCTTAGTAAAATTTTTTATTGACTCTCACATGTAAAATATTTGATAATCCATTTTTCCAAATCTTCCCATGGCTCAGGGAAAGTGTTTCTTTTCACACCCTTGGCCTTCCCTTTTTTATCAATAACCAACTCCATTTTTTCTCCCTTTCACACAACAAATATTTTAATAATTTCAAATTAATGAGTCCTAAAATTGAAAATTTTCCCTTCCTCAGGAATACGAACAAGTTGACTAATAATGGAGGGGCTAAATAATATTTTCTTACCTTTTACTATTGAGTATCCTTCCATAATGGTTTTATGTAAATTCCTCTGTTATCTTAGCATTGAATTCCTCATATGAAAGCATTAAATCCAAGCATATCATTTTCTCAAAGATTTCCACTAATTTTCTATTGGAGAGAAATTTGATCGGGCTTATCGGTTCATGTCAAAGCCTAATCCCCATTATTGGTATTGAATAAAACAAGTAGTGGTGTAAGATTGAAAGGAAATAGAACACATGAATGGAGAACGTGATAATGCAAGAATGGAAATTCTGATAGGATAGGAATGAAACTAGTGATAGCACATGAGTGTAACAACAATAGTGAAAATCGGGAAAAACAAAGGGATAAAAATAATTTTATAAAAAATAACACCAATTGGGTAACACTTAACCAGTTGTGATGAAACAACAATGTCATGGAAAATAAATTTGTACATTAGAGTGATTAATTAGGGACATGTGAAATATTTATCATGGTATGGGATGCGTGTGGAAACATTGGAAATGGGAAATCGTCATTTCTCACAAGAGCAATAATTAGCATACTATAATTAGATTTTTTTAATATATAAAAGAAACTAATGAGACAAAACTTGTTAATAATCACTTTTCAAATATGCTAACAAAACTTGATTCTCATTTTTCTCTCTCTACATGTTGTCTCAACACATTTATTTATGACATGATTCCTAGGTGACTACCGTTACTAGTTTTTACCCACATGTATTTTTTTCTTGATTTTTAGAAGGAACAACTACCATTTTTGGTTTTCAACCACCACTTCCCAGGAGGATGGTCACCATTGCTATTTTCAACCATCACCTATTTATTTTTAGTGAGGATCAATTCAACCTTGAGTTGACTTGGACAGGGTAACCTTGTCCAAGTAATTCAGAATTACACTTTATTGTAGCATCTTTTTGAATTCTTCCTTCGATGTTATCTTTTGGTATAACCTCAATCTATGACCATTAACCAACATCAATTTTATTTCACCACCAATTTAAATCAGATGTATTTTCATGTTGTTAAAGACTTCATTAATTTTTTTATATACCCATCCATCTTGTTTTAAAATTTTATTTAAAGTCCTTTTATTTTGAATAAAATATAAGATCCTAATCCCCTTTTTGAAACTTCCTTTTCTTGATATGAATTTCATACCATAATTATATTTGATGCTAGATTATTCTATTTTTGTGTAGTTCTTATAATATCATATCATCCAATTTATTTGATTGAAGAATCCTTTCTTGTTGTGTTTCTGATAATTCGATTCCTAACGCAACAGTTGTTCTTAAGGTACGAATCTCAAATCATATGGGATCTATCCATAGGCCAACTCATAGGAGTGAATATTGTGGTTGTCTTCCAAGTGGTGTTGTAGGCCCATACTTTCTAAGGTAATTTTTGAACCCAATTCTTCCTTGAGAGATCTACCATCTTGGTTAGAATGTTATCCAATTCCCTGTTAGTGACTTCAACTTGACCATTGGATTAAGGGTGGTATGGGGATGATTTCTTATTCCTTAATTAATATATTTCCACAAAATAATTTATTACACTTTACTTGAAATTTGGTCCCTGGTCTGAAATAATGGATCTTAGTGCTCTAAACCATTAGAAGATGTGTTCATAACAGAAGTATGCAATGTTTTCATCACTTGCATATTTGAGAGCTTAAACCTCACCCCATTTTGTAACATAGTCTGTATAAACTAAGATGTACTAATTTCCTTGAGAATGTAAGTCAAATGGTCTAATGAAATATAATCCCCACTTCTCAAATGGCTCCATAACTACTTGAGGTTGGAGTGTAATTTCAAGTAAATATTAGTTTTCCTATCCTTTGATAATTATCATATTTTGATATATAATTTTTGACATCTTTATCCAAAAAATACCAATAATATCTAACTCCCAAAAATTCAAGGATTTTTCTTTTGACTAAATAACGTTGTCCGAATGGTTCATCATGACATGCTCTGAGTATATCAAAGATCTCATCTTTAGCTACACATCTGCATAATGCATGATCATGCCCACATTTGAAAATAATTCCATTAAACCATGCATACAGAACACTTTATTTGATTAATTGTTTTTTTTGTTTATGTGTGAGGAAAGATGGGAACTTCCATATAGCTAAGTAGTTATCCATGTCTGTAAACCAAGGATAGACAATTGATATTGTAAATAGATGTTCATCTAGAAAATAACCATTGACATAATCCTTTATACCTAAAATGGTTATCCTTGAGAGAAATTCAGCTACCACATTTGATTTCTTTGGTTTATCAATAATCTTTATGTTAAATTATTGCAATAAAAAAAGCCACCTTACAATTCTATTGGTGTGTGTATTTTCCACATCATTAGGTGAGTCATCTCACTTAGGTGAGATCGTAGGTCCACGTATCATTTAGGGGTCATTATGAGATTCTCTTATGCATCAGTGTGTCAGCACGTCATATGTGTCATTGGGAGTTATAATTCTATTTTGGGAATGTAACTCCCCCTCTCTACTCAAGATGTCATGATTACAGCACTGGAGTTACTCAGCACCTCCTATATGTACACCCCATTTGATCTATGAGATAGAGGAGAGTTTTATGGCTTAACCAAGTTCTACCCATGTTTCAAATATTTTCATTTGCATTCAGTTGATGCTTGCTCCTCCCGAGATCTCTCCATGCTTCCATTCACATGTCCGTTGATGTGCATGTTGTCCCTCGTGATCCTCACTTGTGGGTTTTAAACCCTCTTTCATGGTATCAGAGTGGATATTGTGGATCCATTTTCTATTGTGGAGGATGTTTTATTCCCTTCACATCACATGGAAATCCTTTCTAAAGGTTTTTACTCTTCACACTCTAACAGTTCTACACACGTGGCATTACCTTTGGTTCCTTGGCGCTCATTTTCTAGACCTATGTCACACTTTCCTGGACCAGACTCAGAGTTCTTCATGCTACTGCCTTTGGTTTCCTTTGTGGAGTGGGTAGACTTTCAGCATGTCATTTCTATCCTTCCTAAGGGTAGGCACATAGTTCGTTGCAGGTGGCTCTTCTTCAGTTTAGAGGTAGAGAATCTCGTCATCGAAATTCTTCTGGGAGACCTCCTAGAGCTGCAGAGTTCAAATCCATCCATGGAATATTTTACATTCCTCTTGTCTCCCTCTTCTTCTTCTTCTTTTTGAGAGATTACCTTTTTGTACATGGGTACCTTTTTAGGCTCGTCTATAGCTGGGACCCATCTATGGCATCTTTCTTAGATTATAGAGTGTTTTGTTCTCTTTTGGTTGATGTTTTTTCCCACTGGGTTTTCCTTCACTACGTGGGAATTCTTTTTTGTGCATGGGTACCTCATCAGGCTTTATGCCGAGACCCATTTCTTGTTTCTGATTTGCCACCTCATCCTAAGTTACGATGAAGGGGGGTGTTGGTATGTGTATTTTCCACATCATTAGGTGAGTCATCTCACTTAGGTGAGATCATAGGTCCACGTGTCATTATGAGATTCTCTTACTCGTCAGTGCGTCAACGGGCCAGTGTGTCAGTGCGTCATATGCGTCATTGGGAGTTACAATTCTATTATGAGAATGTAACTCCCCCTCTCTACTTGATTTGTCATGATTGTAGCATTGGGGGTTACTCAGCACCTCCTATATGTACACCCCATTTGATCTATGAGATAGGGGAGAGTTTTATGGCTTAACCAGGTTCTTCCCATTTTTTAAATCTTTATATGCACATTCAGTTGATGCTCACTCCTCTCGAGATCTCTTCACTCTGCTGTTCACACATCCATTGATGTGTACGTCATCCCTCGTGATCCTCACTTGTGTGTTTTAAACCCTCTTTCATGGACGGTCACCATCCCAGAATTACTCTAGGGGGTGCGCTTAATTCCTTTGGAGGATAATTTTATGCCGAAATGTGTCACTTAGGGTGTCACGTAATTAGGGTGACGAATGATAAAATACAAAATGTTAACACAAAAATAATAATTGTATTAGCTTCTAAAAAATGTAATTTTCATTTTTAAAAATTGTTTTACTTTTATTTTTATTTTTTCTAACATATGCGTATTTAGGACAATAGATCATACACAATCAGTGCAATTTGAAAAGTAGAAAAAATATTCACTTTTTTGAATAAAATAAAATTACTTTTTTTGAAGTCTTCTTCTACTGTGAAAAAAAATTAAATTTCGATATAATCTTAAATTTATTGGCATAACAGTGTAGCCATTTATTTTAAAAACATTTTTACTAAATAATTAATTCTAAAAAATATATATTAATTCCAAAAAATATGAAAATTTGACAAGGCACCTCAAAATTCAACTTGAAATATATCAAAATTTCATGTGAAAAAATAAATTTTCATTTTAAAAAAACCCACCTGGGGTAGTCATGTCCTCTTTTATAACATAAGAAACCACGTAGATAAATTAAGAAAAAAAAAATTGTGATTTTTTTTTTTAAAAATTTACTTTATTCTACACTCTAACACACATTTTGTTAGTTTGTGGAATTCATGATTGTGACGTTTTTATGGCTATAAACTAAAAATTCATGTTTTATAATGGGTACAAACATACAAAAGTGTCACATTTTATTGTGCTTTTTACCCAATTGGTTTCCTCAACCTTCTTACCTCTTGCCACCACAAGCGCACCCTTAGGAACCTCTTAAGTTCCACTGTAAATATAAGTACAACATCACTTCCCAACTTCCCTGTGATATCAAATTTTTCTTAATGTAGGCACTTTATGACATCATTTAATACTAAGTATTCTCATTCTACATCTAACCCCAATAGAACCTTTTCCAACTATGCTGGGCAACGCTCATCAGCACCAAGAAAACATGCCAAATCGCTTGACATATCAACAAAATAATTCCTATATGGAGTATGCATGGAAATAAGCCCTCGATCTAAAACCCCATATCAATAATATTGTCAAATAAAGAATCAAGCTACTGACATACATTATCCATTGCCACATTTGCCTCCTTTTTTGCTTCATGTTGTTTCTTCTGTTTTCTTCTCTTGTCCGCGAAGTTCCCACAGTCCTTCTTTGCATGCCCAGAGTTTCCACATGGCCATCATACTAATCTTTACTTTTAGATTTCTACCTTGTCTGATCCTTTGATTTTCCATTACTTCCTCTATTATTTTGTTTCCTCCCTCTAGTTTCCATTGTCAAATCATGCCTTGAGTACTAAGATTCCCCAAAGTTTTTTTCTTTTCATTTCCTCACTTAGAATCAATCAACCCTACAACATCCTCAAACTTCAACTTTGAGTTACCTGGAACTGAGTTGCTTTACCAGCCTTCCATGATTTATTCCAACTCCTCAAGTAAAAGAGCCACAACTATAAAGCCCTAACTTTTCTTTCATCAAAATTCTATTGTAACCGAGCTATCATATTTACAACCGTATTAAAATAATTTACATGATATGCTACTGAACCCATTCTCAGAAATATTCATATTAAATGAATTTTTCATTAAAAAATATCTTTTAGAGGTCGAAGGTTTTTCATACAACTTCCCTAATGCATCCATCAATCATTATTTTTGAGTATTTTGCCTTTGAAACAGTAAATATTATCTGTGAGGCCAAGAAACAACCAGATTGTCCAAGTTGCCTTCCTATCTAGCAATCCCATTCCACAGTCCGTCACGGCTTGAGGGTTTGCTCACCTTCTCAGATAGTGGCATATAAAGATTCCTTTATAAGGTAATCTTCCATCTACAATATTCAAAGACTGAAATTCTTACCGTTCAATTTATCAAACCTTGATCTTCCTCATCTTCCATAGCGCCCACTCAAGCTAAAACTTCCTTGTATTCAAACACTCAAAAAACCAAACCAGGCCTCTAATCCAGGTTGGAAACAGGATACAATATGTGAATAACCCTCACAGAATCGCATATAGAACATATAGCCGAAAATATATAGATTCAATAAAATTACAGAATAAACTAACCAACATACAAGAGACCATATTTAATGTGGTGCCCCAATTTGGGCTATGTCCCAAAAGAATCAATTGCTCATATTTTATACAAGCACCGCTCCCTCAATACAATACCATGTTTTGTTTTGGAGCTATGCGCACAACGTCTACAAAAATTCACCACCTAAAAATTCAACACACATATGTATGTTTCATTAATCCTACATATGCATACCAGAATATCATTAACACTGCTTAAGTATTTTTTTACAAAACTTTGGGTAAATAAAAACCATTGCTAAAACCTGTCCCATAAACTATGGGTCCAAAATCCCACACATATGAGACGCATGTGTCCAGTATATCTGGCCCATTTAAGGCAAAAAAATTTCTTTCTGGGGACTGCGCCCCCGGACCCCCATCTCAAGGCCTAGCCTAGCCCTGAACCTTGCAAGACAACTATGGAAAGGTCCAGTATTCTTGCAGTGGTTAGTATTTAAAACTTTCTCACAGTTAAAACAGTCTTCACAACCCCACAATCTCCCACTTGGAGACTAGTTCTTCCTTTGAGCCAGCTGCTCAAACCCTTCCCTAGTTTCCATGAAGACAACCAAAGCTGACCAGCTTCAGTTTTTCCCTTTTGACCACCTTGGTCGCAAGTCTGTGGACTTTGACTTGTATGAACTTTCTCCACTTCAACTTCTCTTCCTCCAAAGTTTTTCCTATGAATGGTACCTACTGTACATGCTTCTTCGTCTGATAGTGGAATTAGAGTTATTAGCTTGGGTGTCTGGCACTTTGACTATCACATGCATCTTTCTTCTTCATGCTTTACACCTAACTCCATCAAGTAACCATATAACCAATCATTTCTTTTTTTTTCCTCTCTGGCAGCAACATCTCCAAGCCTCCATGGTTACCAAGCCCCCACTTCTGTATTGTGAAATTCAGCTTATTGTTGTCCCCTACAGTGTAAACATAACATGTTTTTCTCCTCCTACTATCCCTACATCTCCAGCAAATCGAATCTACCTAACCACACCAAAGTGGTGTCCTAATCCCCTGTTAGCACAAAACATTCCCCTGGTCCCTCTCAAATCACCAAAGGATCCACTTTATTGCTTGTCAACGTGTGATCTCTACTTGGATCACTCAAAATATACTCCCATCCCCACTTCATGGGAATATAAAGGATTGGTGGCACAACAGGCATATATCAACTCTTCCAACCTGATGATTACGGTACCTTACATCTGTTTTCTCTCCTCTTTTCTCCCTGCTCTTTTATCTTGCTACACTTGACACTACTCCTTTAATAACTTGAAATGGCCTGCTAAGGAGTCTCACCGGTTTACATCCTGCTTTAACGTACTCCAAGACTTCTTAATGTACTCTTCCTGAATAAATTTAGCTACCATTCCTTCCTATCCAATATTCCTCATACCACGATTTATTTGGATGTCCCCTATATCCTTCATAGCCAGTTCCTTAGCCTGTTCTTGAGTAATTTTTATTCCATTTCCATCCTGCATGTTTGTTAGCCTTTACTGCAACCAACATGTCATCCTCAAATTTATTTGTATACACCATGGTCAGAATGACATCTAATATAACCTTACTCCCCATGAAGCTAATCAAATTTTCGTATACCCTTGAGTGGCGCTTGTTTCAATCCAATACAATATCTTCTTCAGTTTGCACCACCATATCCTCTTTTACCTATGAACTCATAGCCCTCTGGTTTCCTGCATAATGTTCCTCCTCCAAATCACCATGGAAAATGTAGTCTGTACATCAAGTTGTTCTAAGTGCAAGTCTTCTACTACAACTATTCCTAGAACTTTCTAATAGAAGTCATTTTTTACTACAGGAGAAAAAAATCTCATCAAAATCATATACCCTTTTTCTATGCAAACCCTTGACCACTAACTGGGCTGATCTTTTCTTTCCTCCTTCCTATTTGGACTCGGAACACGCCACTGTGCTGTAAATGCTCTTTTTCCTTCGGCTAGCTTCACCAAATCCCATATTTGTTCTCCATGAGATCTTGAGCTCCTCATCCATGTGCTTGATTCCCCTTCTTCCTGGCATCTACCTCTATTGCTTCATCAATCTCTTCTCTCTAGCTCCTCCACTATCAGTTAGAAATAAATAATAAGTAACGGAGAAAAATATTTAGGTTCTCTTCTTACCCTAGTACGACATCCTCAATATAGGATTTGGGGTTCCTGTTGGAAGTTTCCTGACCTAATTATCAGTGTCACTTTCCATCCGCAGATCCGCTACTGTTGCATATTCTTTCTTGGAGGCTTCCATGTTTTCCTTCAACTATTGTTTATACATGACTTTCTCATTAAAGAACCACTCCCATAGATCGAATGATTTTCTTGTCCTTAATACTCTAAACATTTAATCACAGTCATCACCACCATAATCAATGAAAGTAACACTTTTTTCTTTATTTAAGCCTCCGCTTTGGTCCTATCATCCTTGTCCTATATGGACAAAAACTCACATCAAAAGAACTCTAAGGAATGAATAATCAATTTCTTACCATACCAAGCCTCCCTCAGTCATCCTCCATCCAAGGCACTTTAGGTCCTCTTTTTACAAGTACAACCCTCTGTGCTCACCACGGCTGCCCAAAAAGAAGAGGTAGTCCTTCATGTAACCTCATGCTCCTAGTACGTTCTATTTTGTTCTGTCCATCCTTTCTGACACCCCCAATCTTGGGCAGGGTTCCTCTGAAACTGTCTTTTGC